>PGFW01058786.1:1223-17921 GCA_003123925.1 Haematobia irritans | reverse complement strand
GGCGCTAACAACAAAGGTCTCTTACCTAATATTTAAAAATTAAAACATTTTTAGGCAATTTCGTAAAAGAGTAATTATGATTTATGATACATCTAAATCGGAACCAAATTCTTCAAAAATCAATAGGATTCCATTTGGAACCAAAATAGATGCTTTTTGCTAAATTTGATGTTTGATTTGACCAAAACTGCCACCTAGGCTTTGATTACAAAAATGTGTTTACCGACAGAAGGACATGGCTAAATCAACTCAGGGACCGATCCTGAGCAATATTTCCACAGACATTCTGTTTCTGTATCGTCTCCATCTGGGTGTTGCAAAAATATGCACTAGCTTATAATACCCTGTGTGGTGCAGGGTATAATACAAATACAACGTGGTTAATATGTCAATCACAATGTCCGTCTGTCTGTTGTATCCACTCTACAGCCTTCTATAATAAAGCTATCGTGCTGACATTTTGCACAAACTCTTTTGTCTGCAGGCAGGTCAAGTTGGAAGATGGGCTAATAAGCGGACCAATAGTTTCGATATGAGCCCCATGTATCCGATCATCCGGATTTTAAGTTATTGAAGAAATGTTTGGAAATTGGTGTACCGGCAAGTTCCAACTACAAAATACATTTATCTTTCACAATAAAAAACAGTTTATTTTGTAACTGTGGACATAAAATATCATTAATATAAGCAGCGTCTACATAATTAAAAAAAAAATCGAGAGTCGATTTGTATGGGACGTAAATACACAAATGTGGGATACCTGGTCCATTAAACTTATTAACCTCACCTACATGCAACTCGAATCCATTGCCATTCCCTTATCCATATTTCACTCACAATACCCGGATGGTCAGTGTACCAATTAAATTTCCAACTTTCCCTTCCAATGATATCTTGCCCTTAACTCAGCCAGCATTTCGCTAACTCATTGCGGCCAAAGTAAAACCATTGTTTCCCCCTATGTTCGTATGCAAAATTAATGGTTGTGTTTCATTAAATATTCTAAGACACAGAAGAAATGAGATTGAATATATAAAAGATGTTAGCGAATTTTAAAAAATAGTCAAATGTATGTGTGGGATATACTCAACTAATTGTTTGTTTCTAATTTCTTTTTGGCATTATTGTTTTTTACATTTATTTAAATTGACATGCTGGCGGAATGGCCGTTTTAGGTGGGTGTAACTGCTTGGTTGACTGTTGCGTCAGTTTTCAGACACTTCCGGATCTGATGAATTGGTATGTCACACACCGGTGTTTGGTACGTGCACCTTCACAACCTATCGCAGGTAATGTTTTCTTTGTTTTTGTATTGGTGTACTTGATTTATTGCATAATCCGTTGTGTTGTTTGTGGGTGTTTTTCTCTATATGTCCGTTTGTATTAAAAAGAACAACTTTTATTAACTGTGGGGTATTACCTTAAGCTCTGGCCTGCCGGTATTGTGACTGAAAATACTGCATTCACTTTCTATTTGTGCCTTTATTTTTAATTTCTTTTATTATACCAGCAACATTTTTGTAAGCCAACCAAGGCATTTTGGGAAATAAGCAAAGAGATATTTTATTGTATTAAATAAGAGTAAAGTGACAACAAGTTTATACCCTTTCATTATTGATGAGAAACAAGTATAATACGCCGTAAGTTTCGGCCAGGCCGAAAATCTTATGTACCCTCCACCATGGATTGCGTCACTGTTATAAAAAATATGTTTTTCATATGCTCCGATATAAACTAAAAAATGTGTTTCGGGCCTACAATTTTAAAACACAAATATATTTAAAGTGCAAACATGTAATGTTCCTAAACTAACTCTAAATGTTTGGGAAACACATATGTTAGTATGTTTAAAGCAATATATTATGTTTGGGGCATGAATGTTACATAACTAAGTATATACACAGCAAGTATCGGCCGGGGCCGAATCTAAATACCCGCCACCATGAACCCAAATATTAGGGTTATCTTTGAAATTTCAGGAGGGCTTGAGGACACAACCCTGAAGATAAAATTTAAAGATTTTTTTCACATATGAGGACTAATCAAGATTCTGGATTTATAAGACCGCATTTTTGTTTGAGGTTTAGAGGAATCATTAACATCTCTTGTAGTGCGCAAGAAAATTAATAATAAGTCTTTGATTTTGAAATCTTAAAATCTGTAGAAGTTAAAATCATGGAAAATTTTTACATTGAGTTTCCAAGCAATTTTCATGATCAGTGCGCCTTCTAACCCTCAAGAAAGTGAAGTCGGTCTAAATATTGGAAGGCATTACAAAGTGACCCAGATAAAACTTAATCCGATACACGTTTTTTGTGAGCCATAAAATACCAAGAATATTTACAATTTCAGGCATATCAGATAAAAAAATACGGTTTCTAGAAACCCAAGGAGATTAAATCGGGGGAGATCGTTCTAATGGGGGCTATACTAAAAAGATAAGGACGCGATACTCAACACATTTTCGGCACACCTCTCTTTGTGACCCCGAAAATACCTCTACGATTTCGCAAATTATCAGGCAATAGGAATAAAAAACTTCCGGATTCTAGAAGCTTGCAAGAAGTAAAAAATTGGGGAATCGGTCTAATATGGGGCTATATCCAAAATATGGACGGCGATACTCCACAATTTTTGGCACACGTATTTGTGGTCCCCTACAATACCTCTAGATTTCCAATTTCAGGTAAAATGAATAAAAAACCTGGTTCTATAAGCCGCAGAAGTAAAAATCGGGAGACTCGGTCTGATATGGGGCTATACCAAAATATGGACCGATACTCAACATTTTTGACACATATTATGTGGTCCTACAATACCTCTAGATTTCGCAATTTCAGATAAATTGAATAAAAACTGGGCGGTTTCTAATAAGCCAAGAAGTGAAAAATCGGGAGATCGGTCTATATGGGGGCTAATACCAAAATATGGACCGATACTCACAATTTTTTGGCAGCACGTATTTGTGGTCCTACAATACCTCTAGATTTCCCAATTTCAGGTAAATTGAAATAAAAACTTGCGTTTTCTATAAGCCCCCAAGAAGTAAAAATCGGGAGATGCGGTCTATATGGGGGCTATACCAAAATATCGGACGCGAGCTACTCATACGATTTTGGCACACGGTAATTTGTGTCCTAACAAACCTCTAGATTCCAATTTCCAGTATTGCAAATAAAACTTGCGTTTCTATAAGCCCAAGAGCTAAAAGCGGAGATCGGTTATAATGGGGGTATACCAAAATAATGGACGATACTCACAATTTTGGCAGCAACGTATTATGTGGTCCTACAAATACCTCTAGATTTCCCAAAAATCTTCAGGTAATTGGAATAAAAACTGCGGTCTTATAAGCCAAGAGTAAATCGGGAGATCGGTCTACCCCTATGGCGGGCTATCCAAAACGTGAAACCGATACTCACACATTTATGCAGCATCTCTCTTATCGGTCAAAAAACCTCAGACTCCAAATTTCAGAGCAAATTGGACAAAGAACTACGTTTCACATATAAGCGCCAAGACCCCAAATGCGGAGTCGGTTTATATGGGACTATATAAAACCTGACCGATATAGCCCATCTTCGAACTTGACTTGCCTGCAGACAAAAGACGAGTGTGCAAATTTTAGCACGATTGCTTCATTATTGAAGATCTGTAGCGGATACAACAGACAGACAACAGACAGGGACAGAAACAAGCGACATCAGTATAGTCCGTCTTGAATTCTCCTGATCAAAGATAGTAATATATATATAGCGCGAAATCGATATTACGTGGGCGTTACAACGGAATGACCAAACTTATTATAGCCCCGTCACCATTCTATGGTGGTGGGTATAAAATAATATGTGTGAATGTAAATATATATACATTTTCAAATTTTCGAGTAAAACATATATATGTTTGTGATATTTTTATTCAGAGAGCGACAGAGAGAGAGAGAGATAGAGAAAAGAAATAGAAGATGGAAACCGAAAGATATCAACATAACCACAGAATCAAACAGAGAGTGCAACTTCTGTGAAAAAGCTTAGTATGTTTGTTTCGGAAAAAAAACTTGTTTTATGATAGCCAAAAATTTGATATGCATTTAAGTCTAATATTATTAATTTGAATATTAGAATGAGTATTCGAGTAAAAAGAGAATAGAGCAATTTACAAAAAAAAAAACAGCATGTGTTTTCGTCTTGAGAGCAGCATTTTATGTATGTGTGGACATGTGTTTTGTTTATCATTTTGGCATTATGGGCACAATTTTTTTCTCGGTTTGTTAAAAGAAATCGGAACGGTACGAGGAGTAACGTCAAATATTCAGAGCAAAGGAAAATTAAAAAGAAACGGGTTGAAATATATATAAAAATTAATACAAAGGGATCTTCATAAAAATAAACGAAAGGGCACTATACCTTTTTAGAGTGGGACAGTAAAGATGAAAAAAAGAGGAAACAGTGAAAAAATTAAACAGTAAAATGTATAGCAAAACAAAGTTTAGTTCTCCCTTTAATAATAAGTAGTTGCAAAGAGGACATTGAACGGACATCTTCAATATAAAAGCGGGCATTAAGTTGCGAGGTTTTGCGCAGCTACAAACAATTGAAAAAAGTTTAATTTTCTTTAAAAATGAATTATAAAGAAAAGTAAAAGGCAAAACAGGTTCAATTTTAGAGCAATAATGCCAACTTAATACCACCGGCCTTAAAGGTAAAAATGAAATTAAGTCCGAAACCGATATAAGTTTTAAATGCATTAAAAAAATGGTGTTAAATGCTAGTAAAAAACTGCACAAACGCCTAAATAAATTTATGTGTAAAAAAAAAAAAATATTATAAAATTATTTGTGTATGTTTATACTCGACTCCACCTTCTTTCTTTTGTTAGAGTTTTTAAATTCCTTCCAAAATTCAAACTTTTATACCAAAAACAGTTTTTTATTACAAAATTGTTATTTTTCCAATAAAAAAAATAATGATATTTTATCCAAAAGCTCAGTCATTTCCGTTTATATCAAGCACTGTTTCTGACTGAAATGCTTTATATAACCCACAATTTCGAAAAGTTTTATTAAAAAAATTTTAATAATAGTAATAAATATAAAATGTGTAACGTAAGAATTAAAAAAAAATGGGCGTTTAGTTCGAGCAGGATTGAAGAAACACGACCCTTTGCATGCAAGGCAGATATGCTAACTACTGCTGCCACGTGGCCAACAAATTGTATGTATTCTGTTAAATAATGGTTTTTGTTTTGCAAATCGGCTCGTGGGCGCTGCAGACTATGCTACATAAAATATAAACTTATAACGAATAAATTGTCTATTGATGGCCATAACAGCTACGTAGCTCAGTAGATAGTGGTGATGGCTTACAATCTTGTATGGTCCTCGGTTCGGTTTCTTCGAAAGATAAAATTTTTAAAAAAAATTATAAAATTGAATAATTTTCTTCAATTTGTATTACAGAAAAGGTGGCCAAGAACTAAAAAAAATTCCGTGGAAATGAAAAATTATGTGAGGAATGAGCACAAATCTTCTTTGGGGAAAATTCTTCCAAGCAATAATACTATTTTTTGGGCTCAAAAATGCTTCCAAAACATACAATATGGTTCACATAATACAAACATATTAATTTTTCGGCAGCATCCATTAATATATTATGCTTCTGCAAAATAGTGTTTGTAACATATGTTAGAGAAGCGATTTTTTTTGAGGGGTAGAAACTTGCTACTACGAAAGCACTGTCATCTACAATCGAATTACTTTGGTTTGTGGTAATACCGATGGCAAAGCGTATCTTAAAACTTCTTAAAACAACGATTTTCTAAATTGCGAGTTTAGTCCATACGTGGCCATATATTAGACAAAGAGGTATGATGGACGATATGGACTTTTGCACGGTGCAGTAGAGAGGCCAGAATTGAAATATTGTGGTCGCTTATATGGGGACTATATGCAATTATGAACTTGATATGGACCAATTTTGTGTGATTGGGATGCGATTTATCTGAGGGCTATATTAACTATAAGACGGCGATATGGACCTATTTAGGCATGTTGTTAACGGTCATATACTAGGCAGGCAATGTACCGATTTCAACTGACTCGAAATGAAAATTTGCTCCTTCCAAAGAGGCTCCAAAACCAAATCTCGGGATGCGGTTATATGGGGGCTTATATATGATTATGGATCGATTATGGACCACTTTTGGTTGTTAAATATCATAATATGATCACCAACGTACGCAAAAATTTCAAAGCAGATCGGATGAAATTTTGCTTACTCCAAAAGGCCACCGGAAGTCGAAATCTGGGAATCGGTTTATAATGGGGGTTTTTTTTATACAATAATTATAGACTGAATAATGAACCTAATTGTCCTGCATGGTTGTTTGGATACCATATACATCACGTAGCGCAATATTTTTATTTATTCTCTCGAATATCTGATAAATTTTGTTCTTCCAAGGGGCTTCCGGAGGTCAAATCTGGGAATCGGTTAAGTGGTGTCTTTCTATTTATTATTTTTATTTATTAATAGGCAGATTTCAACCAATTTTTGCAATGAGTGTTTGAGGCCATATAATTAACACCCAAACGTACGCAAATATCAATGAATCAGATGAATTTTGCTCGCCACTCAAGAAGCTATCCGGAGGTCAAATCTGGTGATCGTTTTATATGGCGGCTATATATAATATGGACGCGAATGTGGACCCAATTTTTTGCAATGGCCATTATAGAGACCATTATACTAAACCCATGTTACCAACTTTCAAAAGCCGCCGGAACGGATGAATTTGCCTTCTCTTAGAGGGTCTGCAAGCCAAAATTGTTTATATGGGGGCTTATTACGGGGTAAAAGTGGACCGATGTGGCGCCAATTTGCGCAATACCATCCCGCCCTACATCAATTAACACTACTTGTGCCAAGTTTTCAGTCGATAAGCTTATTTCGTTCGGAAAATTAGCGTGATTTCAACAGACGGACGGACGGATGTGCTCAGATTGACTGCAAGAATTTCACCACAACCCCAGAATATTATATGGGGTCTTAAGAAGCAATATTTCGATGTGTTACAACGGAATGAACAAAGTTAATTTACGCCCATCCTATGGTGAGGGTAAATAAAAGTGTTTATATTCGCTATAATTAGTCTTGGGAAAATCGTTCACACGTAGTGATTCGGACTCATGCGTTCCTTTTGGTAAGCGCAAGGAACTGAGTTCCTTCAAATCGTTTCCAATCGTACTTTTCGTTCCGGATTTGTATATTTGTCATTACTGTCATCTACTAAATTGACAGACATTACATTGTTTGTTTAAACTTTGTGTAAGCGAAGTCGTGGTCAATGAAAAGATACAAAAATAATGGAAAATGAAATGAAATTACTGCAAAATAGTTTATAAGTAATATCAAAAAATTAAAGGAATGGAAAATTTAAGGAAATAAGGTAAATTCAGCGAACCCAAACATCTTTTGATGGATTTTTGGATTGAATAATACTATACTCTGTGCAAAATATTATTGCAAGAAAATTAGCGGTACTTTTTTGTCGTTTGTGAAAGAGCCTGAGAATGGAATTGAAAGATTTCTATTAAATAACAGCATATCAAGTCCAATGGTTTAAATTACATACGCGGCCAAAATGAAAGTGAATTGGTAAATAGCTCAAACAGAAAGTAAAAAAAATCAAACTGGGCATCCGAAAGAACGATGGAGGAGTAAATTGAAAATAAAACTAAATGACAAAAGGAACGATGAGAAACGAAAGAGATGGGAACAGTTGACAGTCGTTCCTTTTAGTAGAACCGGCGTTCATTGGAACTAAGTTCGTTTCCGGAAGCGACACAAGACTACTATAATATCAGGTCGCGTCAATATTTAGTTATGAAAGAAACAGGAGTCCCTTGTCGTTGAGGGCCTAACATAAAATTGGGCAGAATCCATTAATAAGAGTTTTCACACCACCTAATAGTATCTTCAAATGCAATGGACTTACTCTTTAAGTGAATCAGACAATGGCAGGTTATCAGAGAAGCCTAAGCCAACCAAATGCACAGGGAGGTTGATAACTTATTGAACCAACGTCGTCTGACAGCTGCGAAAATTTATTTCAGTGACAGGTCGTTTTTCAAATGTTAACAAGCTTATAGATGCATTTTCATCTAATTGCATTCGCGATTAAGCCAGCATAATGTGAATAACTCTTTTTTGTTTCTCGGTACCATTTTGGCTCGTTAACCGGCGATATCGGCAGTGGTACAATTGCGTCAGTGAATAAAACAAATTTAATACGGAATTTTATGTTCGGAAGCGGGCCTATATTTTAAAAAACTCTTCGTCCCGTAAAGGGAGGGCCAATTAACTTTTGAAATCTCTTAAAGAAAGATTAAAATATCCACAAATGTCACGCAGAATTTTTTGAGGACGAGAAGCAGGAGAAAAATTCTTGGTTTTGATGTTGGGTCGAACAGCCGATTGAATCGCACGACATGACAGTGATTGGATTCAATCACTGTCAATGTCGTGGATTCAATCAACTGTTTCGACCCAACATCAAACCAAAAATTTTTCTCCGTTTGCGTCCTCCTCCGAATAATCAGGCCGACATGACAAACTATTTGCCTATGGTGGCTCCTATTGTGATATTTCTGACGCTTAAATTTCATTAATTAAAATTAAGTAGCGAACTATCGGCCTCTATTTGCTATTTAAATCACATAAATTACATTTCGAGAAGAGTAGTGTCCCTCTTCTGATAGTAAGTAAAGGTCAACAAAAATGTTCCATTCGTTCAAAAATCGGTTTTTTTATACGCCATCACCAATTGAGAATGGTGATGAATAATAAAAGTTTGTCATTCGGTTTGTAATCAAGGGAAGAAATTCAAGACGTATATACATCGAAAAAAAGTAAACTGTTTATATAAAGGAAGAAATGAACTACGTCGGCACAGAAAATTTAAACATAAATTTTAACTCCACATTTTTGAGATTTCAACAAAGCGTTGTTTAAAACCAAGACAAAATTTTATACTTTTCAACAGTTCACAAAATTACATCCTCTCAAATAGAAGAAAAAATTAACTAAAAGTTAAAAGAAGAAATCATTGGCCGCCAAAACAGATGAAAATTTTTACCATACAGTAAGTTCGTTCTTACTATTTTTGGGTTTCGTACGAAAAATAATTCTTTACTTTAAGTTCACAATTGAAATTATGTGTACGGTCATGTGAACTTTATACACACATTTAGTTCATGAAAATTTTTGAGGCATACTTAAAAAAAGTAAAAAATTCATTAAGATTGTGGAATTTCAGAAAACAATAAATAAAAAATATAACTTATAGCAAATTAATTTTTTTTTTTCAATAAAACATAAGTTTTATATTTTAGCGGTTAGTTTAGGTTAGGTTAGGTGGCTACACCGATGTATCAGGCTCACTTAGAGCTATTCAAGTCCATTGGTGATACCACATTGGTGAACTTCTCTACTATCACTGAGTGCTGCCCGACTTTCCAATCGTTAAGCTCGATGACAAAGGGAACTCTTTTTATAAGCCGAGTCCGGACGGCGTTCCCACATTGCAAAGTGAAACCAATTAGAGGAAGGCTTTGAAACCCTCAGAAATGGTCAACCAGCATTACTGAGGTGGAAAATTCACCGCTGAATAACTTTTTTGTGTGTTTCGTCGAAGCAGGAATCGGTAACCCACGACCTTGTGTATGCAATGGCGGGTATGCCTAAACATTGCAATACCACGGGTGCTAGCATTAGTTTACTACGGAAATTTTTTTTTTCTGTGTAACCATGTCCGTCTGTCTGTCTTGTCCTGTGTGTAACATAATCACGCTACAGCTTTGTTAATAATGGCGGCTATCGTCCTGCAATTTGGGCAGCATATTCGTTTTTTGTTTTGCAGGCAGCGCAAAGTTCGAAGATGGGTTCTATATCGTCGGTTTGGATATAGGCCCCCATATAAACGGACGGCCGCCGATTAAAGGGTCTTGGGCTTCTGGGATAACCGTAATTTTCTATCCGATTTGCCCTGAAATTTGAAATTCTAGGTATTTTATGGACGACACAAATAGGGTGCCGAAAATAGTAGCCTATCGTCCATTGTTTTTGGTAATAGCCCATATAGACCGATCTCACCGATTTTCTAGAATCCATAGATTCTATCCGATTTACCTGAGGTGTAGTAATTTTGGGACCAACAAATGTGGGGCCCCATAATAGAACCTATCTCCCGATTTTAATTTCGGTGGCTTCTGGAAACCATAGTTTTTTTACTCGAGTTTGCTGAAACTGGAAAATACTAGAGATATTTTAGGAGCACAATGTGTGTGCGCGAAAATGGGGTTTATCGATCCATGCTTTGGTATAGCCCCCATATAGACCGATCTTCGCTGATTTTATCTGCGGGCTTCTAAAGAAAACTGTAGTTTCGTATGCGATTTGACTTTTGAAATTGGAAATCTACTTTTTATCCGACTTGCCTGAAATTGTAAAAATACTGGTATTTTAAGACCATCACAAAAACGTGTATCGAAAACTTCGTTTTTTTTATCGGTCCATTATGGTTAGCGGCCTCCATAATAGAGCAGTATTTCTCTTCTTGAGCGCACTGATCATGAAATAATGGGGAGTAAAAGTCCTACAGATTTTAGATTTCAAATCAAAGGAGCTTATTTCAACATTTTCTTGCACGCTTAACATGAAAAGATGTTTTTAATAATTCCTCAAAACAAATATTGGTTCTTTTTAAAAATGCCCAGAATCTGATCTAGTCCTTCGTAGGTAGAATCTTTTAGATTTATCTTTCGGGAAAGTTTACTGGTTGAACAGCTCTGTTATAGGAATATCCGTTATCAAAACCCTCCTGAAATTTCCGGAAGGAAAACTATTAATAATTTGAATTCATGGTGGTGGGTATTTAAGATTCGGACCGGCCGAACTTACTTCTGTAATATAACTTGTTTTAATACCCTCCAGCCATAGGATGGGGGTATATTAACTTTGTCCATTCGTTTGTAACACCATCGGAAATATTGCTCTAAAACCCGCATAAAGTTATATATATTCTGGGTCGTGGTGAAATTCTGAGTCCGATCTGAAGCATGCCCGTCCGTTCCGTCTGTTGACAATCCCGCTAACTTACCGAACGAAACAAACTATCGATTGAAACTTGGCACAAGTAGTTGTTAATTGATGTAGGTCGGACTGTATTGCAAATGGGCCATATCGGTCCAACTTTAGCGAATAGATCCATATAAACGGACCCCCAAATTTGGCCTAGCATGACCCTAATAAGAGAAGGCAAATTTCATAGATCCGGCTGAACATTTGTAAAATGGTGTTTGTTTATGGTGCTCATAACAACCATTGGCAAAAATTGGTCCACAAATCGGTCCATAATTATATATAGCCCCCATATAAACCGATCCCGCGAGCCCCTTGGAAAAGCAAAATTTCAAATGCCGATCGTTGAAATTTGGTACCTGAAGTTAGTTATATGGTATCCAACAACAAATTTCAAGTGAATTGGTTCATATCAGTCCATAATTATAATATACCCCCATATAAACCGATCCCCAGATTTGACCTCCGGTGCCTTTTTGGAGAAGCAAAATTAATGACCGATCTGGTTGAAATTTGGTACGTGGTGGTAGTAGCATTATATTTAACAACTATGCCAAAAGAGGTCCGCATATCACCCATAGATCATATATAGCCCCCATATAAATCGATCCGAGATTTTGTTTTGCAGGCCTCTTGGAGGAGAGCAAAATTTGCATACGCGATTGAGGTTGAAATTTGGTACATTGTGCTAAGTATTGGTCATTAACAACGCATGCTTAACTAAGTTCCATATCGGTCTGTAAGTTATATATATCCCTCAGATAAATCGATTTCCAATCAAGGGGCAAAAAAATGGTCCATATCAAGTTCATAATTGTATATAGCCCCCATATAAGTGACCCCCATATTTCAAATTCTGCTCTTACGTACTCGTGGCAAAAGTCCAATATCGATTCGTAAATTATTGTAGACTGTAACTATACATAACTTTTTTGTCTAATATATAAAACATATGGACTAACTACGCACAATTTAGAAACGATGTTAAGAAGTTTTAAAGATACCACAACCCGAAGTGATTTCGATTGTGGATGACAGTCTTTTTCGTAGAAGTTTTCTAACCGCAATCCAATGTGGGAGGGTACATAAATTCGGCCTGGCCGAACTTACGGCCGTATAATACTTGTTTTTATACCATGCTCCACAGCTGTGGAACCGGTATTATAAGTTAGTGCATATGTTTGTAAACACCCAGAAGGATAGCAGATAGACACATGGTGTCTTTGCAATAAATACTACAGGGTGGGTCCCTGAGTCGATATAACCATGTCCGTCCGTCCGCGTCCGTCGCTGTCTGTGAAACACATTTTTGTGATCAAAAGTCTAGGTGCGCATTTAAGTCCAATCGCCTTCAAATTTGGCACATGTTTCCTAATTTGGGTCAGAATTAGAACCGCTATTTGATTTTGGTAGAAAGTCGGTTCAAGATTTAGATATAGCTCCCATATATATCTTTGCTGCCAATATGGACTTATATGGCCCCAGAAGCCAGAAGTTTTAACCCAATGTTGGTTGAAATTTGCCACAAGGAGTAGCAATTAGAAGTGTACGTCAAGTGTGCCAGATTTTTATTGGAAAGGCGGTTCAGATTTAGATATAGTCCCATATAAAGCTTTTTCGCCCGAAATATGGACTTATATGGCCCCAAAGCCAGAGTTTTAACCAAATTTAGTTGCGAACTATTTTACACAGCAGTAAAGAAATAGCGGCATTGTAGCTATGCGTGCCAAATTTGGTTGAAATCGGTTCAGATTAGATATAGCTCTCATATATAGCTTTCGCGCCGATTTAACAGCTCATATGACCAACAGAGGCCAAATTTTTTAACTCCGAAATTTAGATTGAAATTTTGACAGGAGTAGAAATTAGCATTGTAGCTAATGCGTGCAAAATTTCCCGGTTGAATCGGTTTCACAGATTATAAGATATATCTCCGCATATATAGATTTCGCACCAGATTTACACTCATATGACCACAAGAGGGCCGAATTTTTTGACTCCGATTTAGTTAAAATTTTGGCATAGGGAGTAGAATTAGCATTGTAACTATGCGTGCCAAATTTGGTTGAAATCGGTTCAGATTTGGATATATCTCCCATATATAGCTTTCGCCCGATTTACACTCATATGACCACAGAGGCCAATTTTTGCCTCCGATTTAGTTGAAATTTTACACAGGGAGTAGAATTAGCATTGTAACTATGCGTGCCAAATTTGGTTGAAATCAGTTCAGATTTAGATATATCTCCCATATATATTTTTTTCTGATTTCGACAAAAAATGGTCAAAATACCAATAAATTTTCTTTGTAAAAAATCGCCACTGCTTAGTCGAAAAGTTGTAAAAATGACTCCTAATTTTTTCCTAAACTTCTAATACACATATATCGAGGCGATAAAATCAATAATAAACCTTTTTCGAAGTTTCCTTAAAATGCTTCATGTTTAAATGTTTCCCATATTTTTTTTAACTAACCATTAGTGTTTCACCCCTAGTGGCAATTAGCCGACTAAAATTATTGATTTACACTCATATACCACAGAGGCAATTTTTTGCTCCGATTTAGTTAAAATTTGGGCACAGGGAGTAGATTTTAGCATTGTATTTATGCGTGCCTAAAATTGATTGGAAATCGATTCAGATTTATATATAGCTCCCATTATATTAGCTTTCGCCCGATTTACACTATATGACCAAACAGAAGGCCAATTCTGGTTAGGCTCCGATTTAGTTGCCAATTTATGCACAGGGAGTAGAATTAGGATTGTTAGCTATGCGTGGCCGAATTTTGGGTTGAAATCGGTTCAGATTTAGATAAGGCTCCCATATATATGTTTTCCTGATTTCGACAAAAATGGTCAAAATACCAACATTTTCCCTTTTAAAATCGCCTCTGCTTAGTCGAAATCTTGTAAAAAGGACTGTAATTTTCCTAAACTTCTAATACATATATATTCGAGGCGATAAAATCATAAATAAACTTTTGCGAAAGTTTCCTTAAAATTGGCTTCAAGATTTAAATGTTTTTTCCCATATTTTTTACTAACTTGTGTGTTTTCCACCCTAGTGCATTAGCCGACTGAAATTTTGAAGTCTATAGATTTTTGTAGAAGTCCTTATTCAAATTTGTCCAGATCGAGTTTATATATTAAATGTAATGTATGTGGGACAAACCTTTATTTATAAGCCCCCACACATTTTAACGATATGATATGGTTATCGAACCGTTTAGAGTACAAAGTGGGTGGGCAGGGTATAATATAGTTGGCCCCGCCCGACTTTAAGACTTTCCTTATCTTGTTTTTTTTGATATTTTTGTTTGTATTTTTGCGCCTATATTCGTTTGATAGCATTGGTTTTAATTTCTGCTTTTATTTGGTTGTGTGGCTTTGGCATTTGTATGCAGTGGTCAGAAAAACCGCATACAATCCTTTTGATGGGTGAATCATTCCGAGCTTTTTGGGGGTTTTCAGCATTTCAAATGAGTCCGTCGTTGTCGTTGTCCTACACGCACAGAAAAACATGTTGGACATGGTATGCGCGAATCCATTTAAATGCTTAATTTAGCAGTATGTAATTGTGTCGCGAAAAACCAATGTATTTTGTCTTTGTAAAAAATAATTTTCGAGCGTAGAAAAAATATATGTGGTAAATAAGGATTTCTTTTTTAAATGGTTCTCAAATGACGCAAACATGTTCTATTATTTAAATGAAGAAATTTGAGACCAATTATATGGTCAAGGAAATCATGTTATCTGACCATTCAATTTTTGACTTTTTGGCAGAAGAAAAAAATATTTTTATAGTTTTGGCGTATAGACATGTCCTACAGACCAATTACATTTGCCATTAAAGACCATGTTACATTGTTTTCGTGACCATTTAATTTTTTAAATTTTTTTGGGCAGGCGACAAGAATAAAAACAGAGCAGACGACACAACAGTTTTCAAATATTGCAGCGTCAGTCGGTGTTGATTGTTTCTTGAATGGACGGAGAATACAGGAATTAATTGTGTTTTAGGTGTTAATTTAATTTAAATTTCAGAAAATTCGGCACGTGGTATTTTATGTGAATACAAAAAAGCGAAAAGTGTAATTGACAAAAAATATACCTGTTGTCTGCATATTGATATATGGTATAATTTTATTTATTTGGCAGTTGACACCGGTATGAATGTCTTGCCTGCGTTTGTAACAGTTTGATGGGCACGCCCGGCCTGCAAGTAGATAGTGGAAATGATTACTTATTGTTTGAAATTGAAAACCAGAACTAGAGTGTGTAAAAATATTGTGAAGTTTGCATTGCACGACATTATAAATAACAAATAAACAATGAATTAGTTTATAATAAAATAAACAAACTAAATAAAGTTGAATTTTTGTGTTTATCTTTTCTCAGTGCGCCTTTTTCGACAGACGAAAAAAAAGTATTTTTTTTCATAAAAATCAAAACATTTTAGGCTTGTGACCATGTTCTTTTTAAACTAGAAAGAAAACATTTTTGACGAATAACATAACATTTTAGATCGTGACATTGTCTTTTTAATCGGAAACAAAATTCTTTTTATCAATATAAACAATTTTAGATCCAGGACAACATTGTATTTTTCTTAGAACCTAGTTCACTGAGAGCCAACATGGTTGCAGGTTAAAATGTTACATGGTCCGCCCGAAAAATGCTGCTATCTCATATTATTTGCTCTTCGAATATGATTGTGGCCATCATGTTTCCTTCTCTGCGTGGTAGTCGTTGGTTAGTTTTTGCCAATTGTTTAACTTTAACTTTGTAGTTGTTATCGGTAGCGGCATTGTTACGCTAATATCACGTACATTTTCATTTTTTGTGAGGCGGAAAATGTTTTTTTCAAAATTTATTTCAATGTTTTATCAAAATGAAACAAGTTTTTTGTTGTTGTTTTTGTTGCTATTGCTGTGGTTGTCCCCTTGTTACTATTCTTAGAGCTTCATTTTTTCTTTTGTTGTTGTCGAAATCGATGGGTGTTATTTCCATGGGCCATTGAAATTCAAACAAAAATGCTGATTTGCAACACAAATCACACGTTGAATTTCGGAACAAAGGATAGAAAATTGGAAAATTACATATGCCCACTCACTTTCTTTCACCAACACACACAATTTGATTGTTATTTTACTTGTGCCCCAGGATATGCATACATATCCAAGAGGGCCTTTGAACATTGCACGTCTTATTATGGGGAGGCCAACTGTTTACGCCGAGAGTATGGCAATAAAATCTTTGGAATATATTTATTTGATATACTTCTTTAATTTATGCAAACCGTACATCATGTGCAAGAATGAGCATGGGCCCTAATTGGCTACGCATCGTTCTTTAGATATTTATCAAATGCAAGCTTTGAAGAACGTGTGCCCATATGATTGATCGTTGGCATGTGGGCTGCGCAAATAAATACAACAAAATTCATAGTTATGTGGAGTATGTTACATTGGCCTGCAGAACTATCAATCTCCCAACGTTTAACCATTTTAAATTCGACATCATGTAAAAAAAGTCGCATATGTTATGGAGGTTTGAAA
>PGFW01058782.1:0-14034 GCA_003123925.1 Haematobia irritans | reverse complement strand
TTAAATTTGGTCGACATTTCATTTCGATGGAAAATTTTGTCAAAATTGAATTTCTATAAAAATTTTTGTCAAAATATATTCTTTTTGGAAGAATTCCACCAAGCTCCCGACATAGCTTTCGCAATTGAATTCCATTTGAAGTTTCGAACCATACAGTTCATAGCTCCCTTGTTGGCGATAGAAAAGTTTATCTCTAATCTGTGGTAGTAGATCTGTAAGTTCGCCTTCACCAAAATCTCATCCCCATATTGTCATGTCTTTCTGATTTCCATTTATCACTTTTGACTTTTTATGTCAAAATTTTAATCTAATTTGGTTTCAGTCATTTTTTTTCTCTTGTCTTTAAGCTCATAATATTAGGTGATGATACTAAACCATCCCCAGTCAACATTTTGATTTATTTGGTATGTCTTTAGCTAGTAATAAACTATAGCGTTTTTTTTTCGAAAACAAAAGACAAATATTTTATTTCTATAGAAAATTTTGTCCATTTTTTTTTCTATAAAATTTTTGATACGCAAAATTTTTATGCTTGAAAATTGATTTTATTTCTATAGAAAATTGTCAATTTTATCAAAATATTTTCATAAGTTCTTACTTCTAAAATTTGGTCAACATTTTAATTTCTATAGAAAATGTTTGTTCAAAAATTTAATTTACTGATAAAGATTCTTTGTTAAATTTTCTTTCTTCATAGAAAATTTGTGTCAAAGATTTTAATTTTATAGAAAAAATTTTGTCACAATTTTATTTCTACAGACGAAAAAATTTTGTCAAATTTTATTTCTATAGAGAAATTTTTGTCAAAAAATTTATTTTATAATCACATTTCATTTCATAGAAAATTTGTCAAAATTTTATTTCTATGCAGAAAATTTTGTCAAATTTTAATTTCTATAGAAATTTGGTAAAAATTTATTTATAGATTTCATTTTTCGATAGAAAATTTGTCAATTTTCTGAAATTTCCAAATTTAATTTCTATAGAAAAAATTTTTAGTTTATCTATAAAAATTTTAACAAAATTTTTGCATAGAAAATTTTTCAAAATTTTAATTCTTATAGAAAACGTTTTGTCAAAATTTATTGTAATAAGAAAGTTTGGGTACGAGCATTTTGTCAAAATTTTATTTTCTATCAGAAAATTTTGCCAAATTGCTATTTCTATCGAAAATTTTGTCAACATTTTTATTTCTATAGAAAATTTGGGACTGGGACAAATTTTATTTCTATAGAAAGATAGTTCTCAAATTTAATTTCTATACGAAAATTTTTATTTGTATTGACAATTCTTGTAAAAAGTTTTATTTGTATAAGATATTTTTTTTTTGGGTTTCCCCCCCCCCCCCAAAAAATTTTCCCCCCCCCCTTTATTGTCTATACTGAAAAATTTTCTCAACATTAACTGAGTCTTCTATAAAAGTGTCATAAAAATTTCAACTTTATTTAGAAAATTATGTAAAAATTTTATTTGTAGTACGAATGTTTTGTCAAAATTTTATTTCATAATAAAATTTGTATCCTAAATTATTGAATGCAAAATTTTGTGAAAAATTCTATTTCTATAAAAAAGTTGTCAAAAAATTTTATTTCTTATAGAAAAATGTTTTGTCAAAAACTTTACTTCTATAACAAATTTTGTCAAATTTCTTTTTATAGGAAAATTTTGTAAAAAATTTTAGTTTCTATAGAAAATTTGTCAAAACTTTATTTCTTAGAAAATTTTGTCAAAATTTTGTAAATTTTTATGAGAAATTTTGTCAAAGTTTTACTTTCTATAGAAAAATTTTGTCAAAATTTTAATTTCTACTAGCAAAAAATTTGCGACACAATTTTATTTCAATAGACAATTTTTTTCGAAAATTTTATTTCTAAATAGAAAATTTCTGCTCAAAAATTTTATTTCTATAGAAATTTTGGGACAAATTTTATTTTCAATAGAACATTTTTTTTTCAAAATTTTATTTTATAACGAAAAAAAAAAAAATTAAAAACAATTTTTTTTTTTTCTTATTTTTTTTTTTTTGTCAAAGCTTTACTTCTAAAAAGATTCTTTTTTCAAATTTTATTTCTAATAAGAAAAAATTTGGGGAACAAATTTTGTCAAATTTTGATGTTCTTGGAGACTACTTGTAAACAACTTTATTTTTAAATGGAAAATATTTTTGTTAAAAATTTTTATTTTATATAAAAAATTTTGTCCAAACAATTTGTTATTTTTAATAGAAAAATTTTGTCGAAAAATATGTTGCATCTTTATCAGGGAGAATTTGTAACAGATTGGGATTGGTTTATAGGAAAATGTTGGGAACCGCAGCCGATTTTTGTCCAAAATTCTTAAATTTGCGTATAGAAAATATTGGTCAAAATTGATTGGTTTTGAGAAAAATTTGAGGACAAATTTTGTCAAAATTTTATTTTCCTATACGAGAAACTTGGGCCAAAATTTATATTTCCATAGAAAATGTTCGGAATCAATTATTTAAATTTCTATAGGAACGATTTTGTACAAATATGTATATATAAAAGAAATTTTGTCAAAATGTTATTTCTAATAGAAAATTTTTTGTTTTTGAACATTTTATTTGCTATAGGAAAAATGTTTTATTCTAGTCTAACCAATGTTGTTTTTAGTAGATTATTTATAAAATTTGTGTATCAACATTTTATTTCTATAGGAAAATTTTGTCAAAGGGATGTTATTTCTATAGAAAAGTGTGTCAAAATTTATAATTTCTATAGAAGAATTGTTTGTCAAACACCTTTTATTTTTATATACAAAAAAGAAAGAGAAGAAAAAAGGAAAATTGTTGTCCAAAATTTTATTCTAATAGAAAATTTTGTCAAAATTTTATTATCTATAGACAAATTTTGTCAAGAATTTTGTCAAATGATTTTAATTTCTATAGAAATATTTTTGTGCAAAATTTTATTTCTTATAGAAAAATTTTGGTCAAAACTGTTATGTTCTAGTGAAATTTTGTCCAAAATTTTATTTTTATAGAAAATTTATGTCAAAAGTTTTTAGTTATCTATAGAAAGAATTTTATTTTTATAGACATTTGTAAAAATTTTTAATTTGGTATAGAATAGGTTTTGTATCAAACTTTCTATTTCCTATAGAAAATTTTCTCTCAACATTTTGCTTTCCATAGAAAGCTTTTCTCAAAATGTTACTGTCTATAGGAAAATTTTTGATACATAAATGGTATTTCTAACCTAGAAGAATTTTTGATCAAAAATTTTTATTTCTATAGAAAAATTATTGTGAAAATTTTAATTTCTAATAAAAAAGTTTGTCAAAAATTTTATGTCCTATGCAAAAAATGTTTGTCAAAATTCTAATTTCTATAGAAAATTATGGATCAAAAACTTTTATTTCTTCTTATAAGAAGTTTGTTAAAAATTCTTATTATCTAAAGGAATTTTTTTTCAAAGTTTTTATTCTATATAAAAATTTTGTCAAGAATTTTGGATTTCTACACAAAATTTTGCTCGAAAATTTTATTTTCTATAGAAAATTTATTTCGAAGAAACTTTACTTCTATAGAAAGATTTGTGTCAAAAGATTTAATCTTCTAATAGAAAATTTAGTCAAAAAATTTTACTTGTCTATTGGAAAATTATGTGCAAAATAATTTTGTTTTAATAGAAAATTGGTTAGTAAAACGATTTTATTTTGTTAACACACGGGAGAGAAATCTTTGTCAAAATTCATTGTCTAAATACGAAAATTTTGTCAAACATCAGGTTACTTCTATATAAAAATTGAGTCAAAATTTTGTTTTTAATAGAAAATTTTGTTCAAAATTGTGATTATTATTAGGAAAAGATTTGGGAGCAAATTGGTTATTGTTTATAGAAATCTTTACGCCAAAAATTTTAGTTCTATGAAAAGTTCTTGGTCCAAAATTTTATTTCGATAAGAAAACTTGGTACAAACAATCTTTTTTCCTATAGAAAATTTTGTCATTTTTGTTTATAATTTTTGTTAATTATAATTTTTGATAGAAAATTTTGTGCAAAATTTTATTTTTATAGAAAATTGTATCTATAGAAAATATTATGGTAAAAATTTTATTCTATAGGAATTTAGTCTACAATGTTATTTAATGATAATATTATAATTTTATTTCTACTAGAAAAATTTTGGATTTCTGTTGGAATATTTTGTCAACATTGTTATTTCTATAGAAAATTATGGTCCAACATTGTTATTTCTATAGAAAATGTTGCGAAAAATTTATTTTTAGTCTATAGAAAATTTTGATCCACAATTTATTTCTATAAGAAATTTTGTAAGAATTTTTGATTTCTATAGAAAATTTTGTCAAAATTTTAGTTGCTATAGAAAATCGTTCTTGTCAATAATTTATTTCTATTTATACAAAAAGGCTGTTAAAGTAGTTTTATCAGAATGTTTATTTCAATAGGAATAACATCTTATTCCTATACACAATATATTATTTATAATAGAAAATTGTTTGTCCACAAATTATTTTTTTATAGAAACTTTTGCTAAAAGTTTTATTTAATTATACCCCACAAATTATTTTTCGAAGCTTTTATGGAACAGATATAGATTAACGGACATTGGTTAACTAGCGCATTGAAAGAAGAACGGACCCAATAGCAAATCGTAGACACGGCCTGGAATTACATGTTCTTCGAGTTGGCGGGCGAATAACCTTTCCAACTAGGTCCATTTAGTATAGATCTGGCTGGGAGGAGATGAAACTCAAATTTTGGGCAACCTTTAGTCCCCCTCACCAGCTCCTTATGGAGAAAAGACATTTGGGAAAGTTTCCTCTTACAAATTGAATCATTCTTTTCTCGCCACTGTAACATCAGTCCTTTTTCATATAACTTACAAGTCCCATTAATCTTAATTTTTAATTTTCGATTTGTTTACATAGTAATCAGACAACACACACAAATTTATTTTTAGAAGAGACTAATTTGTTAGAAGTCTACGGCTAAAAGTGGTGAAAAGTCGAAGCAATGCTTATGTGTTTTCTACAGTCAACTACAACGATATGACAATTAACAGAAACTGGTTTCCAGGATACAACAAACAAGTTACTCAAGGCGGTAACATTAGTCGTGTTTGTTTAACCTGAGTTTTACGACGGCTCATCGTTGCTTATTATAAATTACACTGTTAAAGCCTGAACACGCGAAACAGGCAATTTGACGTCAATGCATTAATATCTAATTATACAATATATTTTTTCGGAGTCAACAACCTTTCCTTACAGTATTTTGATATTTGATTCTGCGTTTGAGAAATAATGAGACTTCTGTTACGTCTCTACAATTTTCCATCCGATCCCCCAAATACAAAATAGCATTACATAGTCCAAGTAATTATTTAACAATATGATGATCGGAAACCATTGAAGCATAATGAATTTAACATAGAGGAGAGGTGGGCACTCGACCTGCGCAACGGCCTTGTAGTGAATGGATTTCCATATGAACAATAAACGCATAACGGCTGGGCATGCCGAGAATATTAGCAGGAAAAATATGGAGCCAAAGGAAGCATGAGGAAATATGAGTGGCATCTAGTAATAGAGTGCATTCATAAGTGATTGAGGAATGCCAATAGCCAGTTATGAAGTTAGCTCGACGTTACATTCAGGGACTTGTAATGAATGAATATCCTATTAATCAGAGAAGATGGATATATATATAGAGATAGACAGAGATAGAAAAAGGGTTAGATTTTTCCGCATTTGTCTCAATAAAATCGATGTCACGACTTATTTCCACAATGTATGAAAAGGGCATGAGAGATGACGACAGAGAGACCAGAAGAGTAGTAGGCTTTCTCTGGTTGTCATGTAGCGTACAGTGCTCCTCCTGAAAGATATCTTAGTAATAAGTCAGACATAGCAAATATTATTATATCAAAATTTCCCAGAATATAATAAAATCTGAGCTCGATGCTTTTCACATTCCATAAGGTTTCCTTGAAGGCTCCAAAAAGCTTATTAATTAACATGAGATTAGTTCAGTAAAGGTAAACAAAGCCCAGAATTAAGATCCAGAGAAGTAGGCAGAGTAGTCGTACTTTGGGTAGTTTTGTAGAAATTGGAAGTTTTTTCATACATGATTGACAATTACGAGAATTTTATATATACTGCACTGCATGATGAACAGATTAGATAGTAACACATCGTCAACAACACCGGAGAAGGGGGGAGAGGCTATACACTAAGAATTCAGAGCACATACCTTGTGCACTAGACAGTATATTAAAAGTTCTGTATTGTCAATCATATGAAACACTTCACAATCTACAAACTAGGCGCATAACGGACTCCTGCTAGTTTCTGGCTTAATTCTCGGCTTTGGTTGAGTCTTACGTCTGAAAATCGTATGTGAAAGTTAGATATATAGCATGTGATTTGGAGGGCAGTTCAAGAAAGCTCATGGAATGTGAGAGAAGAGGCATGACCAGTGATACTTGAATTATATCAGGACAAGTTGTATTGTATGATGGAATTCGATATATTAGTTGAAGAGGGATGAGAGGGGATTGCTATGTGGGACTTATACAGCATATCTATTCAGAGGAGCTATGTACGCCACATGAAACCCAAGCAGGAAAGCCTACTACTCTTTGTGGTCGTCATTCATCTTTATACGATTTGTTGGACAAAGGTGGATAAGGTTTTATGAAGAAATGCGGAAAATCTAACGCAAGTCAGCGCAATAGAAAATAATGTTTGAATTAATAGGAATTTTCATTACAAGTCCTAAGGTGGTAAGGACTAATGGCGCATAATGTTGAATATCATTCGCATCACGAATATCTTATAAGAGATGAAATTTAATGTTATGTCATTGTTTGGGCATTTGAGGATGGCAGCGTATGGATTTGTCATAGAACACGCATCAACAAAATGGGCATGACATTAATGGTAAAATTCATTTATTGTTCCAAGTGGTTTCCATGCCATCATTATGATGAAAAGGTACTTGTTTGGACTACATGTAATGCTATTGTTCTGTATTTGGGGAGAGTGGAGATGGGAGAAAATTGAAGAGAATAGCAGAGTTACTTATTCTCAAACGGCAGAAATCAGAATATCAAATACTGAAGAAAGTTTGTGAACTTCGAAAATAAATTGTGATAATTCATGATATAATGCATTTGGAGCGTCATAGGCGCGCTGTTTCGGTATCGCAGGCTAACATGTGTAATAGATAGTAAGCAACGATGAGCGCCGTCGTAAAACTAGGAAAAACGACGTAATGTACGCGTTGAGAATTGTTGTTGTAATCCTGGAAACCAGTTTCTGTTAATTTCAATGATGTTGTAGTATGGACGCTGTAGAAAGAATAAGCATTGTTGGCGACTTTTCAGCTGCCACTTAGGTGAGAGTTCTACACAAATTTGAGCGTTTCTAAAATATAGAATTTCGGTGTTGATTTGCGATTACTAATGTAACAAAACGAAATAAAATAAGAATTAAGGGACTTGTAAGTTATATGAAAAGATGATGTACAGTGGGTAGAAAAGATGATTCAATTTGTAAGAAGGAGAATTTCCAAATGTTTTCTCCATAAGGAGTTATGCATAAAGGGGCCCAAAATTGAGTTTATCTCTCCCAGCCAGATCTATACTAAAGCTGTGGAAAAGGTTCATTCCGCCGCGGAACCGAACATGGTACAGTCCAGGCGATGTATAGATCTTGTATCTGGCGTTTTTCATTTTCAATGGCTTCTAATTAACCATGTTCCTTAATCTAATATCTGTGCCATAAAGCTCGAAAAATAATGTGTATAATTAACATAAAATTTATTACAAAAATTTCCTAATAAGAAAGGAAAAATTGTGGACAAAAAAATTTTCTATAGAAATAAAATCTTTTGGAGGAAGAATTATTCTATTGAAGTAAAATTTTGATAAATTTTAAACAGCTTTTTGTATAAGATAGAAATAAAATTCATGACAAAAGATTTTCATATAGCAATAAAAATTTTTGACAAAATTTTCTATAGAAATAAAATTCTTACAAAACTTATTTCGTATAGAAATGAATATGTGTGAACAAAATTTTTCTATACGAAATGAAACTGTATTGGCAAATTCGGTATTTCTAGAGAATAAATGTGTTGACAATGATTAGTTCTCAGCATCCGTCAAATAAAATGTTTGACCAAAATATTCAACAGATAATAAAAATTTTCTATCAGCGAAATACAGAAATTATTGAACAAAATTATTCTATAGAAAGGTAGAAATTGTAGACAAATTTCGCTATGAAATAACATTTGACAAAATTTTCTATAGATAACAATTTTCTATAAAAATAAAATTTTGACAAAATTTTTATAAAAATTAAAATTTTTTGACGAAAACTTTTTTATAAAAATAAGCGGGTACAGGAGCGAGGGAGGGCCGACGGCAGAAATTCTTGACAAAATTGTCTATAGAAAATAAGTTTTGAACGGCAGTCTTTCTATCCGAAATACAAATTTTGACAAAATTTTCTATAAGAACTACAAATTTGGCAAAATTTTTATAAAAAAGTAAAAACTTGTCCAAATTTTCTATAGAAATACAATTTTGGACAAAACATTTTTCTAGTAAAAACAAAATTTTGAGCTAAATTTTTTATAGAAGTAAAATGTTTGATCAAAATTTTCTATAGAAATAAAGTTTTGAGCAAATTCTCTGTACAAATAAAATTTTTTACCATCGAAATTAGTTCTATTAACAAAATTTGAACATAATATTTCTGTAAGTAGAATGAAAAATTGATGTGACTAAAAATTTTTTTAATAGAAATTAAAAATTTATGACAAAATCTTTTATAGAAGTAAAGTCTTTGAAAAAATTTTCTAGAGCAAATAGGACAATTTTTGAAGAATTGGTGATGATGATAATGCGAAAATAAAAAGTGGTTTGGGTAGCAATGAGAGATTTGGTTAATAAAGTGAAGAGGATATGAGAGAAACTTTGAAAAAAAATTCTATAGGAAGATACACCACCAGTTCTTTACAAAACTATATGTATATGAAGAAGGGAGGAGATAAGAAAATTTTAGAGAGCATAAAATTTTTTCTATAGAAATTCAGGAATTTTGACAAAAGTTTTTCTATGAGACATAAAATTTATGACAAACTTTTTTATTAAGAAATAAAAATTTTCACAAAATTAGTTCGTATAGAAATAGACCAATTCTGTGATAAAGATTTCTAGATAGAGAATCACATTGTCTTTAACGCAAAATTTGTTCTATAAAGGAGTAAACACATTTTGAGGAAACTTTCTATGGTAAACAAGATGTTGAGAAAATTTTCTATAGAAATAGAAATTATGACAAAAGCGAGTTCTATAGCAGAATAGAAATTTTTACGAAAATTGTTATAGAAAATAAAAATTTTCTATAGAAATAAAATTTCTGACAATAATTTGCTAGATAAAGAATAAAATTTGCAAAATTATTCCACTAGAAAACTAAAGTTTTGACCAAATTTTTCTATAGAAATGAAAATTCTTGACAAAATTTTATAGAAATACAATTTTGAGCAAAATTGTTGCACAAAATTTCTATAGAAACATAGAATTTCTGACAAATTTTCTATAGAAATAAAAATTTTGAACAAATTTTTCTATAATAAAATTTTGAACAAAATTTTCTATAGAAATAAGGAATTTTGAAACACGTTTTCTTATAAGAACCTAAATTTTTGACAAAATTTTCATATAGAAATAAAATGTTGACAAAATTTTATAAAAATAATATAAAAAGAAAATGGTTAACTAGAAAAATAAAATTATTTCCTATAGAAATAAAAGTGTTCACGCAAAAATTTTCTAGTAGAAATAACGATTTGACAAATTTTTTTAGTCATATACAATTTAGTAGCAAAATCTTCTATAAGAGAATTTAAATAATGAGAAAATTTTCTATGGAACTAGAATTTGGCCGAAAGTTGTTCTATAGAAATAAAATTTTGACAAATGTTTGTCTCAATTTTCTAAAGAAACAGAAATTTTGAACCAGAAAACTTTCTCTATCAGAAATAAACATTGTTGGGTGACAAGGATGTGTCCCAAGATTTTTCATAACAATAAAATGTTGCCAAAATCTTCCTATAAAACAATAAAAATTTTGACAAATTTCTATAAATAATAAAATTGAGTGACAAATTTTTTATAAAAATAAATTTAAAAAAATTTTCCATAACAAATAAAGTTTTTATACCAAGTATTCCAAAAGAAATAAAATTTTGAGACAAATTTGTCGCCAAGAAATTTTCTATAGAAAATAAAATTTGAAAAACAATTTTTAGAAGTAAAGTTTTGACAATTATCTATAAAAATCAAATTTTGAAAAAGAATTTCTATTGAAATAACAATCCTCTCGTCCCAAATTTCTATACGAAATAAAATTCTTGGACAGATTTTCTATAGAAAACTAAAAATTTTGAAAAAATTTTCTATTGAAATAAAATTTGTCCAAATTTTTTGTAGAAATAAAATATTTTGACAAAAATTTTCTATAGAAATAACACTTATGACAAATTTCTATAAAAATAAAATCATTGCAAAATTTTCTATAGAAATAAAGTTTTGAGCCAAATTTTCTATAGAAATTAAAATTTCTTAACAAAATTTTTCTATAAAAAGAAAACATTTTGACAAACATTTGTTATTTAGAAGTAAAGTTGTTGACAATTTTCGTATAGTAAATAGAAATTTGAACAACTTTTTATAGAAATAAAATTTTTCAAGCAAAATTTTCACCAAACTTTATACTACAATTATTTAGTGATGGAAATAAAATTCTTTGACAAAACATTCTATACAAATAAAATTTTGTACAGAAATTCTTCTAAAAAAGGTGAAAATTTTTAGAACACTTTCTATAGAAACAGAATGTTGAGGAATTTTCTATAGAAATACTACGAAGGGTGTTTGAAGAAACATACTCCTTACAAATAGGAAATTTTTACAAAATTGTCAATACAAATAAAATTTTCTATAGAAATTAAATTTTGAGAAAGGATTTTCTATAGAAATAGGACATTTTGTCGCGGCAAATTTTCTATAGAAATAAAATGTGCCAAAATTTTCTATAGGAAATAACAAATTTTGGCAAAATTGTCTATAAAATTAGACAAACATGTGTCCCACACAACGTTTCCTATACAAATAAAATTTTGATTTGATATAGAAAATATATAGCAGAAATTTTCTATACAACAGATAATTGCTTGACATGTGGTACGGAAAGATTAATCTTGGAGAAGAATTTTCTATAGAAATACGCGCAGGAAACGAAAAAAGTTATATATGTCGCCATTTGTATATTAAATTTCTGGTCAGAACATACAATTTTTGACAAAATTATTCGTATAAGAAGTAAAGTGACAGTTTGAAATGTTGACATAGTAGAAATAAATGTTGAAAAAAATAAATTTGACAAGAAATGTGGTGTCTAGTAGAAATGCAAATAGTGTGACCAAATTTTTCAGTAGAAAAATAAATTTTTGACAAAATTGTTATTAATGATGAGATGAAAAATGTTGCACGCAAATGTTTAAGTAGAAATAAAATTGTTTGACACAATTTTGCTAATAGGATAGAAATTTTTACAAAATTTTCTATAGAAGATAAAATTTTGAACAAAATTTTCTATAGAAATAAAATTTTGACGCAAATTTTCTATAGAAATAAAAAGTTTTGCGACAAAAAGTATGCCAAATCTTGGGATGGACCTATCTTAAGTCGCTGCGGCGGCTCACATTTTCAATGAAAATATTCTTCAGACATTAATTTAGGTATGTATCGTACTAATCGACTCAAAAATAAGGTTTTAATGGCTGTATTTTTGGTAAATGCGTAACGTTGCACAGTGTCTATCCCTGCAAATCTATAATGGTCGGAACCGAACTCTCCGCCATTTCTACTTATCAGCTGAGGTTACTTCAATTATCTCTATTTTTTATAAAATATGTTTTGTGTTCGAGTGCCATAATGTTTTTCTTTAAAATTCGTATTGAATATTAGGTATGGAACCCTGTGGGCTTTATAGTGTTTGGCCTATTGCTTTAGCTTAGCCTATATAACTTCTTTTGGGGTTTGGGTTGTATATGCTAATATTTGTGTTGAATTAATTTTGATGTATATGTTCTCCCCAATTTAAGAATGTTTTTTTAAAAAAGGTAGTTATAGTAATGGGGTAGAGAAACAAAGGAGAGGGACACCGAGAGAGAGGAAGAGATAATTGGATGAATGAATTGGACACACACATATGAACGTTAATTATTGGATAGCTTTTTTCAGCATATAATAAGTAAACACTCAACATTGATTGAAGTTCTACATTGGTTTAATACTGTGGCTTGCCTTTTGGTAGTTTTGTTTCGTTGTGTCTTTGTCCAATATAAACATTTTATGTTAATTGGTTTTTATGTTTTTGCCTCAGTCTTACAAGATGACTAATACTGAATGAAATTATATTTGTCTTTTTTGTCTTTGCGGCGAAAAAAAACGCTATAGTTTATTAATACCTAAACCCAGACATACGCAAAGGATAAGATCGAAAAATGTGTGACTGGGGATAGGTTTAGGTATGCATCAACCTAATATTATGCAGCTTAAGACAAGAGAAGAAAAAATGACTGAAACGAAACGTTAGTGATAAAATTTTGACATAAAAAGTCAAAAGTGTAATGGAAATCAGAAAGACATGACAATATGGGATTGAGAATTTTGGTGAGGCGAACTTACCACGGAATCTATACCACAGATTAGAGATAACACTTTTCGTATCGCCAACAAGGAGCTGATGAACCTGTCTGGTTCGGGAAAGACTTACAGAACTGCGAAGTTACAATTGCGGAAGGCTAAATGTCGAGGAAGCTTGGGTGGAGATTCTTCGCAAAAGAATATATTTTGACAAAAATTTTTATAGAAAATTCATTATTGTTGACAAAATTTTCCGCCACTCGAAATGAATATCCCGCATCCGACCAAGGCGGATGTGCTGAAATATTTCTTCTATAGACGGGGAAACATGTTAGGCTTGAAGCTCGAAAGCATCTTTGTATAGAAATTTACCTTTTGCTATAAGCAAAGTAAAATTGTGTTGAACTAAATTTGATAAATACAGAAAAAATTTGAGAAGAATTTTCTATAAGAAATACAATTTTGAAGAGTACATATAAGCTATTGACAATAAAATTTTGACGAACATTTTAACAGATTTTTGTATACAAATAAAATTACGAACAAAATTTATCTATAGGAAATATAATGTAGACAAACCTGTCTGTCTACTGCCTCGGCACAGGCAAATAAACTTTGCACAAAATTTTCTGATAGACATACGAAAAAAATTTTTTTGCGGAAGAAAATTTTCTATACAACAAAATTATGAAAAGTTTTTCTATACGCGAAGAAAAACTTACTACACAAATGTTTTATAGAAAATAACAGGAAACTTTATAAGAGCATAAAACTTGTCACAAAAATAGGGAAGCAAACTTTTGCACAAAATTTTCCATAGAAACTTAAATTTTTTGCAAAATTTTCGCGTACAGAAATTAAAATTTGACAAAAAATTTATAGAAAAATGTTGACCAGAGAGGTTGTTTCTGGACAGAAATTAAAACTTTCAAAAATTTGCTATAGAAATAAAGATTTGGACAAAAATTTTCTATAGAAATAAAGATTGTTGACAATTTTTCTATAGAAATAAAATTTTGGGGCCAAATTTTTCTATAGAAACTACAAAGATTTTTTACAAACTTTCGGTATACTGAAATAAATCTCGTGGAAACATTCTCTCTGTAGCGAAATAAAAGTTTTGGCATAAATTTTATAAAAGTCAAGATGAAAAAATTGCGTCCAACTAGAAATGAAGAAATTTTCTATAGGAATAGGGCCGAAATTTTCTCAAAATTACTTGTGATAGAGAATGATATTATGACAAAATTTTTTTATATATAAAATTTGTTACAAAATTTTCTACCAGAATTTAAATGGTTGCGAAAAATATTTTTGTGA
>PGFW01058780.1:0-11110 GCA_003123925.1 Haematobia irritans | reverse complement strand
GAAACATATTTGCTTGCAAGCAAAAACACGATTTAGAAGCCTAATTTAAAAAATAATGCTTCGGCGTGAAAAATAACATGTTTGCAGCATACAAATAGTTTTTTATTGTGTTGCAAGCCACAATTACCAGAAATACTATAACTTTTTGCAATAAATTTAAATGCGGTAAAACACCACAACTGGGAAGGTACATAATCTGTTCCACAAAGCAATTGAGGGCGACAATTTTTAAGGGAATCTTGGGTTAAGAAATTCTTGGGTCTCTGACCCCACCTCTGATAACACATTTTTTCTTCAATATTCGTCACCATTAAATTAGTTTCGAAAATATTATATAGAAGAGTGATTCAAGCTATCTTTTACCTCCTAAAAAAACAATCCCCCAAAAAATAGAATGAAATCCTCAGCTTAAAAAATCGCTAACCACTAACATATCCCCCCAAAATAAAAGTTACGGATTATCTCTGAAATATGACTCCCAGCACATCAGCTTAATCTTGCTCAAGACATACGAAAATGCACCCACAAAAGTTACACACACGAAAATAATTACCTGTTTCACCCATTTACGACTAACTCATAGTACATACCCAATATCTATTTTTAACTAATGGGACAGCAAAAAAAGCCATAAAATATCCAAAATAACTTGTCTGTGAATTACAATAAAAAATAACTATTAACAATGTATATTAATATTTATTTTAATGCTAGTAGTCTCTATATAACCACTACAAAAAAATTATTAAGATAAAAAACAAACACTACACTAAATCTAATATGTTGTATCGTATGCGTGTATTATCATTAATCTCTCAGCCATCAATATTCGCCACAGTCTATCTTTATAGACTATTCTTAGTACCTATTAACCACTACCACCAACCAATCTCTCACGGAAATTCTACTCGAGCCGGAGAGAGTAATTTATCTAAACTTAAATCTTGTACACAATAAAATCCCCAAGAAATTACGAATCTTGTCAACAACATATTCAGAAAATAATTGCTCTTAAACGACACCATACAACCAAAATTCACAAGTATACAAACTAAATTCAGCTCCAGCATAAATATCTTAACTAAACGCACAATAGAGATAGTGGCATTCCTGAAACATCCACTGATGACATTAACATCCGAAACGCACGACCGTCCAATGTTGAAAATCACCGCCTAACTTCCGAACCCAGGGTTGGCCCTGTGAATCTTAGCACGACATAAACAACCATTCTGACGGAGTTAAAATAAAATTCAACGTAGTAACTCATGAACAAAGCACGATTCAGTAAAACCTGAGCTGATGACCAATGTGAATCCGATACGAAAACCACCATGTATACATACCTATATCATAAATGAGAAAAATTATGACCAAGACATTCGCTGTGAGTTTTCTGCCCAGCTAGAGACACATTATATGAGTAATTCCCAATGAACCCAAATTGCTAAACAGCATAAACACATAGGAGAGGTAACAGATTCCAGTCCTATATACAGAGATCTCGTGCCAAAATACCAAATTGGGGAGAATATCGAAACTTGAGAAACATGCCAACGGAGACTACCGAACTTAAAAGTGAACAGCAAAAGGAAAACGAGAAACAAAACAAACACCAAGGTTACACATCCAGAACTCGAAAAGGACCTCCAGATAGCAAAAAAGGCAAAATAACAAAGCCGGAACCGATAGTTTGAGACTAAAATCACCATAAAAACACGAAAACTAAATCTCGTCTGTAACATTCCTAAAGAAATACATGACAAATTCTTCCGAGCAACCATAACCCCAATATCACCACGTCTTTGGAAAATATACAATCCCTACGAGCGATAAGTCCGCCATGCCTAAGCTGACGCCGAACCCAAAAAATACAATATTAACGTTTGAGAGGAGGAACCATTAACTGCAGAGTTACCTTTTCCAACCCATTTATATATCATATATAACTGCCAACGCAGTAATGTAAAGATTCCAAGACGTTATCTCACAAACTTAAGGCCACGACAGGTTCATCGCAACATTACTAAAGAGTTCGAAAAACCACGACACGATAACTCCTGATTCCGAAACGAAACAAAGCACACGACTTTGAAAACGTTCGGAGCAACTAAGTAAGGACTTTTTCTATAAAATCAAAAGAATTAAAGAGCTTCCAATCCAAATGGTAATTCCAGCAATGTGGGTCATATTCCAGTTCCCAAACCCTGTTACCTCTATTAAAGAAACACCCCATAAAATAAAGGAACACCACGTTACCCCAAACCGATTCGAGCCACACTCCGATAGAATTCCCGACCATGAATGTTTTGGCATATGTAATGGAAATAAAACTGGTCTCTTTCAATAAGACAAACCATGAAACGAGACCACAAAAACAAAATGGTCCACCAATGGAATCCAGCGAAGTAAATCATATTATTATAACGATGCTTATCCATGGGCACCACCAAAATACAATCAAAAAAACCGAAAAAAATACCACCTAAGATAATTGCTTGCCGGAAGCTACACCTAGAATAGAAGCACTTTGCAATATCCCACTGTCCGGAACTGAAAAATTGCGAATGCATTACGGCGTGTACTAGCCAATAAAAATCTCAGTGTCTGTAAATGACCAAAATACCCATTGGCGAAATAAATCGAGGAGAGACAAACTCTGAACTACTCCAAAACATAAAATTATTAAACTATAATATAAGTAAAAAAAATCACCCCCCAACCCCCACATAATACATTCGAAAACATCCCCTCAGAGAGATTACTGACATCAACACACGGCACCTTAGAGAGACGCCCAAGCAAAAATATGCATTCCCGAATTGTATCCGAGCATTAAATTACGGCTTAAACGTATGTTATACTAGTTATTATGAGATATCACCAACAACAAAAAACCATTAGGCAAGAATTGGATAAAAGTCAAGTTCCAAATAAAGTTATTATAATAGTTCCCAAAATCTCAATTCCTACTCCAACAAAGATTAACTCAAAAAAAATACAGGAAGAATATTCTGATATTGAACACCCACCACGGACCCACTTTGAAAGAGAAAAAAATTTCAATTACCAACAAAGGTTGTGATTCATATTGGATACCAAAGATGGTGGTAGTTCTAATAAAGAAATTCGCCACACATAACACTATACAATACACCACACAATAGCCCAAAAACAAAGATGAGAGGCCTATGCCCAAAAAAAAAATCATAGTTCCATAATCAATAAAATAAAATGATAAAACCACCATTTCATATTCAAAAATATTCCAACACCTGATACCGAGAATTTGGTTTAGAAGAACAAACATTCCTAGGATAACAGTTGAAAATGAATGTTACACTCGTTAGTCCTAAGTATAGAACAAAAAATCGCCCCGTATAACAACGCAATACAGCCAGAAAAACTAAAGGCGATCCAAACCGTCCTAGTAGTTAATCAAAAAAATACCAAAATTGGGTGATGTTTCTGTTGATGTATATTCGAGAACTATATCTCATTGCAATTAAAGATAAATATCTGCAGATCTCAATAACACCGTGAGAGAAAATTATAATCAGACCCCAACCTCGAGATAAGTTTCACAACAAGAAGATTAAGAAACTGCATATCCAGTTAATAGCATAGTTTTGAATCCACTTTAAATCCGAAAATGAATAATTAGATACTACCATTAACGAATCCTGCCACACTAAAGATCGAATTTTCAAGTGAATGGGCCCTAGAAAGTGGCAGAAAAATCCGCTATTTTTAATCGACAAATTTTGTTCAGCGATGAGGGGCTCATGTTCTGGATTGAATGGCTACGTAAATAAGCAAAATTGCCGCATTTGGAGTGAAAGTGCATACCAGTCAGGCCGAGTTTCAAGAACTGCCCATGAGCAGCTCCGAAGAAATGCATTCTGACTTGGAAAATGGTATTGTAAACGTACAAGAGTGGAAACTGATAAAATAGAGAGCCATAATTTTTTCCAAAGATGCATGCTTGTAGATCGTTAAGCAACGTCATACGAAAAAATAAAATAATAAAAATCTAAAAGATCCTTCTCATGATACAAGTGAGAACAAAAACTAAAAATAGACATTCCAATATATCATATAAATAATTACTGGCGAAACATCGCTTATCCGAGTATGCGATGCATAACTACCACTTTGATATGCCAGAAATTGGAAGAATGAGAAATAATGAGGAATTGAACACGTGGTAATTCAAAGTGGCCGGTAACATGCACCACCGAGCTCGCCGAATTCTAATAGAGTGGGCCATTTTGAGGGAAAAACTTACGAGAGGTAAGAACACAATTCAATAATAAACTGGACACAAACAAAAATAGAGAGGTTAAAACTCTCTAGACAACCACAAAACTAGATACAATACAAGCCAGAATTACCTGAACCGCACACCACACACCACCTTATATAGAACATATATCTATTTGTGGGGCCTCACGGTACAAAGTCGAAAAAGTCATACAGAAAAAACAAAAGCCCAGCACTCATTCAAGCCATTTCGAGCATAGACCCAACAGTTTCGAAGAAAATTCCGGAGGCTATTTCACGGACCGAAAATGCTCCAAAAAAGTTGCCCCCAAAAAAATGCCATAGGACACTCTTCAAAACGAATGGACCAACCCCACTAAAAGAACGCAAAGAGCGGTCAACATATTCTTACACAACATGAAATTATACCCTGTTCAAAAAAAAAAATATCATTAAGGACCAATCCTATTCTACAACGTTTCAAATTAAAGACCGATAGAGATCTCGAGTAAAATGGAATTTATGCGTCATTTTTTTATTAAACAAAATTAATCAAAGCTCACGTTAACAAATAATCCTTATTACTGTGCATTAGCTCTACTGAATAAAGTCAGAAATCTGACGCCCAATCCACCATGACACTCATAAGCCAAAATTGGTGCCAATATCTTAATGTTCATAATTGGAATCAAAGAACAACTCCAGTAATCCGCCCGCGAAATAATTATCCAAAAGGCGTAACCCCCCAATAATAAAATTTCAATTTCCTGGCTCTCTCTCAGTGCGTACCGACCCAAGAAGGACGAGTCACTATTATTGATCGAATTTTCCCGTAATTGAATGTTAAGTAAAGGAAGCCTTACCCTAAAAATGTTAAGAATACGACTACTATAAATTTTTGCCATAATAATATGATCACCGATAACGTATGAACTCCATAAAAAACCTCGACCAATTATAAGAAAAACGATGCATATCATATGCAAAGTCTTTTCTCTAAGAAATAACCAACAAACCCCCGTACATTGCCGGAAATAAGCCGAAAAAACACCAAACCCAAACCCCAGACTCAATAAAATTCGAATTAGTCTGGATTAACAAGTCTTCAGTAAGAAAGTTATCCAAACCCCACCCCAAATCCCCATGGTGAGTAAGGAGGCGTACCCGTGACAAGAAGGATTTTCGGACTGCACCGAGACCGAAACTTACGGCCGTCCCACACAATAACCTTCTCTAATTTAACTCCCTTAAAATTCCTAATCTAGCCATAAACCTAAAGAGTAAAAAAAACCAAAGTTTAGCGCCCGGAAAATAACCTGCAGAAACTTCTTCTCTTTTGACGTATAATCACTAAAAACAAAATATTCGGAGTGATAATTGCATAAATTGTGTATAAAAAATTTGGCACGCGTCACAGTTAATATAGGAGACAGTACATATTATTCTCCGCACAAACATAAGAGCAAAACACGAACCCATTACAAATTTGAGCAGTTAAAAAGGAGTCATACGAGCAGCTACCAGGAGTTAATGTGGCAGCCGCGATGTATCTCCGCGCACTCACCCTTAGAACTATTTCAAGAGCCATTAGAGATGGTTTACCAAGCATTTGTCACAGAAACTATCATACCTTCTATATACAACACCGAGAGCCACGAATGCTGCGATTCCATTGTTATAACGACAAGCTCGAAAATGACAAGCAGGACACCCTACACTTTCTCTTTTTAATAAGCCCAGCTACCGAAACGGCGTTCCGACCAAATCCTGAGTGAAACCCCTTAGAGAACTTTGAAACCCTCACAGAATGACCTCAATAACCACAGCCATTACACAAAACCACAATACTGGAGAGAAGAGTAAAGGAGATAAAAAATTCACCACCCGCTAGAGAATGAAAAACTAATTAGGTTTCGCTATCCAGCAAGCAGGAATCGAACCCCAACGAAACCAATATACCAAAAATAAAGTGTATGTGTCAAGACAGAGAAGAATACCACTATATATGCATCCCACGGTCATATATCTGTATCATTCCTTCCATGTACTGTAAACAGTCAAACAAAAGAAGACTTAAATTATAAACGAAAACACCGAGAACTATCGCCTCACATTTCATCTTCGAAGGCATCACAAAAACAAAAACAACTCCCACTAAAAAATTTGGGGGGAGAGGAGAAACACCCAACTGAGGTAAACAACACCGCAAAAAAACGCATTAAAAAGCATTCCCGAAGTGTTTTTAGTTTTAAATTATGAATACATAAATTAAAGAACAAGGATCCAAATTCCTTACTAAGCGACTGATTTTTTATTAACGTTATTTTTATAACAAGAAAGAATTATTTGCTGTTAATTATATTTAAGTTTTTCCCAAAAAAGTGCTTCCTTTTTGTCTAGTGTTTAAGATTTATCTTATATAAGTATATTCTTTGTTACATTAAAATATGAATTGAAAATTTTTCATCAGCGCTGAAGAACATTAAGTCATCAAGTAAATTACTTGGCTGTTAATAATGTTTGGCCCTTAAGTCTACGACATGAATTTACAATGGAAACAAATAAAGTTAACAAATTTTTAACTAAAAATTTCGAATTTCGCCTAAAATGAGTTCACTATTTTTTTACATATTATTACAATTGCACATGAAATATGGAATTGGGTTACTAATTAACTAAAAATGTATTTAAAACAATCAATTGTAATGCCAAACTAAAAACTCTTAAGCCAATTCAGGAAAGTATGTAAAAAAGTTATTTTTTTTAAATTTTGCAATCAATATCAATTTAAATTTTAATTGAAATCTAATTAAAAAGATTAATTGAATTTGCTAATGAAATCGAATTATTTTTTTAATCAAGAATTTCTTTTCTTAGGCCCAATTAAAATTGAAATTAAAAATTATTGGTATCCCAAATAAATTCGTCGAATTTGAAATCAGAAATAAAATTTTGATATGCTGACATCGCATACCAAGGTCAACCGGATCGAATGAAATTTGCCTCTCCAGGAGGCCCAAGAAGTAAAATCTGGAGATCGATTTATATGGGCCTATATAATTATGAACCAATGTCGACCAATTTTTGCATGATTGTTGGAGGACATATATTAGCATCACGTACTAAATTTCAAATGAAATTTGTTCCTCCAAAGACTCCGGAAGTCAAATCAGGGGATCGATGTATATGAGGGTTATATAGATTGTTGGGCCGATATGGACTAATTTGTATAACTGTTAGAGGCATATACCAAAATCATGTACCAAATTTTAACGGTTGGCTCCGGTAGTCAAATCTGGGGGTATGTTTATATGGGGGCATATATAAATGAATGAACCGATATGTGCCATTTGTGGATGGAAGTTGGAGAGCATATATTAACGTCACGTTTCACATTTCAACCGGATCGAAATTTGCTCCTCCAAGAGGATCTGGAAGTAACGTCTCGGTATCTGTTTATATGGTGGTATATATAATTATGGACCGAACTGGACCAAATTTGGTATGGTTGTTAGAGGCCATATATACTTATACTTAAAAGTGCTAAGTTTCAAGTCGATGTGTTTTGTACGGAACTTTGCGTACTTCAAAAGCCGGACGGACGGATACTTCGCTAGATCGACTAGAATTTCACCATTGTCCAGAAATATATTCTGTATCAGGGTTGCAATCAATATTTCGACTTATTACGAACGGACTAACCAATTTACTTTACCTTCTATGGCAGGGGGTAAAAAAGGGTCATTGTGAGGCTATTTTAACCATATTTGTGTACATAGGACTTATATTTATTTTGGTCTAACCCAACTAACTCAATTTATAAAACGTTCGAATTTCTTACAATATATACTTGATTTATTTAATCCCTCTGCGAGGTTAAACTAACGTGGAGGGTTCAACCACCATGCTCTGTACGTGGATCTGATACCCTTATCGCGCACTACTACTCATAGCACTACTATGGCTCCCATTTATTAGCACATTATAATATTGTAACTCAATTGAAGCAATTTGTTTATTGTTTGAATATTTACAGAATTGGCCGCCCATCGGTCGTTTACAGGGTGTTGCACACTTGGAGCAAGCTCTCAGATCTTCCGATAATTTAGCTAGAGTTCAACCCTGCTTGGATTCCCTGCTGCGCACCCTACTCTCATCTGAATGCAAAGCGGAAGTGGCCGAAGAAAAACGGAAGTTGCTAATCAATTTGATAACACGCCTACCCCTGGACAATCTCGAAGACCGTACAATGCAAATTATGAGTGGCCTATGTCGCCAAGGAGGCGCGGGTTCAAATCGTGTGTGTAAAGCGCTAATGCAAAGATTACCACCCTCTGCTATAATTTTGAAATTGATATCACAAGACTTTCTCCATGCAAAAAGCTCAAGGGTAAGCTCTCAATTTTTAATTTTTTTTCTCTCTTTGACTTGCTTTGTCGCCCAAAACAAAAATGCTTGAGTAAGGGGAAAAACCATCAGTAGCAAAGGAAATGGGAAATTAGACTTGTTTCTTTTTGGGTTTTTGTTTGGCTTTCTATAGACAGTGGTTAAGCGTTGCCAATGCTAATGTATAGACTTCATGATTGTGTTCAGTGTGTGCTTTCACTTTTTCTTATGCTAGGACCTTACATATTCCTCGATTTTAAGAAAGTTTTGTTTGTTTTGTTATATGTCTCTCTCTTGCATTGGCTGGTCAACACTTTTGTTTGGATGTTCCAAGCATTGGTGACCACAACTCACTATTTGATTTGCATGATGTTTAATGGTTTCAACTGTGAACTGTGCACCTTGTGCTCAATGCATTTCATTTGCATGTCGGTGAACTTCCGTCGTTGTCGCTAAACATTTCAGTGAATATTAATAATTGATAATATAGCTGGTGGTCAATGTAAATGGGAAGTAAGCTATGCGACAATTGTATTGGAAATATTTCAGGATTTAGGATGTATAACTAGTGCATTACAGCGTATTGATGTTCGAAAATTTTGGTGGCTATTGTGCCACAGAAATGAAGCGGGAGGAATTTCCTTTTCATTTCATTCTTTGTTGACACATGCTACACTGAAAAAAAAGCATGCCCGGTTCCAAAGATGTTGTCCTTACTTTACTTTAATGTGGAATTTGGTTTGATTGAGCACAGAGAAAAGCGGAGAAATAGTACAAGTAAGGTTAACTTTGTAATACATCCTATTCTCTTTTATTGTGTGTGGGTTTTATTGTTGTATTATTTTTAGTCTAAAGATTAGGGTGGCAGGCCGATCTATCAGGCTCACTTAGAACTATTCAGATCCTATGTGATTAACCACATTGGTGATAATCTTTCTTAATTGCGGTGCACTCCCGCTGGTGCTCATAAATTTCATTAACTTAATATACTGAGCAAACAACAGTTTTGCCTCTGGTGGTCATTATAAATGTATTTCAAATCTCGACCGATAATCCTGGCAACATATTATTATTGGGAAGATATGTATCCAAACTCTATACCGATTTCAACCAAATTTGGCACGTTCATAGGGTTAGAACAATGCATCATACTTTCTACCTCCATATTGCTTAAGAGTTGGTCCAAACTACTACTTGGGGAGCAGAAAAATTTGGGGGCGCCTATGTTGGGGCAAATGGAGTGATAAAATCGTGAGTGCGGAAGAGCTCATTTTTAGGGGAAATATAATATGGGGAGCTATATTATCTAAATAGAGAATCATGAGACGATTTTGGTTCTGAAATTAGTATTGCGAAGTTTCGTGAAGAATCAATTAAATAATAGGTCGAGAAAAATGTACGGAATTTGAATAGCAGAGGACATAGGATTGAGTAAATACGACGCCAAATTTTTTTGATAGACCATGTTCTCGCGTGAAAATTTGTATAGAAAATTTTGAATGTTTTAAAATTTTTAATATATGGCAGCAACAGTATTTAAGCGTTATATCTAAATCTGAACCCGATTTTTTTTCCAAAACTCAATAAGGATCGTCTTTTGAGCCCGAAACAGCAGACCCTTATAGCAAATTTTTGCGCGACAACTCGGACCTAAAACTGCGAGCTGCTACTTTGCCCACACAAAAATACAGCCAAACAGACAGACGCGACACGCTAGAAATCGGACTCAGAATTTAATTCTAAGCCGATCCGCTATACTAAACAAGTATTGCGCTCGATGATATTACTCTCCAAATTACTTAGAGCGTTACAACAAAGTGCACAAAAATCCTATTTCGACTAAATTACCCATGCCTAGAACACAGTAGGTGCGTGAAGAATTTGTGTATAATGAACTAAAAGTAAAAAGATAAACTACCATTTGGGCGTTTTTATAATCAACAACATTTGCTTATTAGGATAGATAGATTTTAAAGTGCCTATTGTGATGAGCCATGCAGTTAGTTCATTCTTACTATTTTCGCGATAATTCGTTAACGAAAAAGAGAATCAATAATTACAAATTTGTGTGTCTCTTGGGGTGTTCTTTGTGTAACTTGTGCTTCTAAGGGAAAGCAAATTTAATTTTCGTTTCTTCAGCTCTTTTTTTCTGCATATTCATTAAAGTCCTTTAAAAACGAATTAACGACAACTTATTTTCTAAATTCAGACTTCGACTTCCTAGGTTAGAATTTGTGAATACGATAAAGTCATGATATGTTTCAAAGTTATAGAACTTCATATAACAAAATGGACTAAGCACTTGACGTTTGATTATAGTAATACATTGATATTAACAACATAAGTTTCTATATTTTAGAACGATATTTTATGTAATTATGTTGTAGTCATGACGCAAAAAGGCAACTAAATTTAAGAAATTTTAATTAATATTAAAAATTTTCTGAATTATAAAGTCAAG
>PGFW01058752.1:10353-23072 GCA_003123925.1 Haematobia irritans | reverse complement strand
CCTGTGATCTTTTTCCTCTATCTTTGTGGCCAATTTTTCCGGGCTTTTGTTTTCTTATAACTGTCTGTCCTTCTTCTCTTGAACTTGACATTGTTGTCAATTTGTATTGTATTTCAATTTCAAAGGGAAACCTAATACAAGTTTAAACCTTTTAAGTTAACATCAAAAGTCCTCTTATATACCTCCTTCACTGGGAAAATTCATTGTTTTCTTCCAATTGTGCAAGCAAAATGCCAATCTTCCTCAATATGATGGAGCACATCATCATGTTTCTCATTAAGGTGTAAATATGAAGGGTCCGGAAGGGAAAGAATTTCGTATGCCATCTAAAATAATGTAAAAATTTCATGTAGTGATTAACTCATTCCAAGAGAATACAAATCATGAGTTAACCTATTCATGGTCTTTAGGTTAGGATAGTACACTGTGGAACAGGGATTATAAATAGCTTAGATGAAATTGTACAAAACCGGATTCAAATAAGCACTTTTCCAAATATATTTGCGGAAAAATTTGTAAAAATAAAATAAAAAGAAAACAAACTTGGCGAGATTTTCTTAGTTTCTTATTTGTAATTGCTTTCTTCAAATGAACTTCTGACTCATACCTTATAAAGTAATGCAAAGTATGCGAAAACGGAGTACTTCCGCCGTATGACAAGCCCGTGGAAATACTATGATAAGTCCATGGAAATGATCCTATATTGGCACTACTTCTAGATCACATGTTGGAGATCCAAACTACGTTTTATGTGAATCTTTTTTTTCTTACTGGGTCGTAATACCTATTAATGGTTGATACAATCGTAATAGGATACTTAGTACGTACTCCTTACAGTCAAATAAAAAGACATGCTCAGACATATTCTTTTGACAAACTAAATTGAGCTAAGATACCGGCCCACATCAAGTGCAATGTACATACATTGGAGATGATCAACATTTGCCTCACACCTCCAGAACAGAATGTTGGGGATTCACACAATTTTTTTATACTCAACCATAGGATGGGGGATATTAACTTTGTGCATTCCGTTTGTAAACACATCGAAATATTGGTCCTAAGACCCCATAACAGTATATATATTTCTGGTCCGTGCGTGAAATTTCGAGTCGACCTGAGCATGTGTCGTCCGGTCCGTCTGTTGAAATCACGATATAACTTCCCAACGAAACAAACTATCGACTTGAAACTTGGCACACAGTAGTTGTTATTGATGTAGGTCGGATGGTATTGCAAATGGGCCATATCGGTCCACTTTTACGCATAGCCCCCATATAAACGGACCCCCAAATTTGACTTGCGGAGCCTCTAAGAGAAGTATATTTCATCCGATTTGGATGAAATTTGGTACGTGGTGTTAGTATATTGGTCTCTAACAACTACGCAAAATTTTGTCCACATCGGTCCATAATTATATATATAGTTCCCATATAAACCGATCCCCCCAGATTTGACCTCCGGAGCCCCTTGGAAGAGCAAAATTCATCCGATTCGGTTGAAATTTGGTACGTGATGTTAGTATATTGTATTCAACAACCATGTTTCATATCAGTCCATTATTATATATAGTTCCCATATAAACCGATCTCTAGATGTGACTTCCGGTGCCTTATGGAGAAGCAAAATTCATCCGATCTGGTTGAAATTTGGTACGTGGTGGTAGTATATGATATTTAACAACCATGCCAAAAGTGGTCCATATCTGTCCATATATGATATATAGCCCCCATATAAACCGATCCAGAGATGTTGTTTTGGAGCCTCCTGGACGGGCAAATTTTATCCGAGTCAGTTGAAATTTGGTACATTGTGCTAGTATATGACCATTAACCACCATGCTTAACAAGGTCCATATCGGTCTATAGTTATATATAGCCCTCAGATAAATCGATCCCCAATGACACAAAAATTGATCCATATCAAGTTCATAATTGTATATAGCCCCCACATAAGCGACCCCCATATTTCAATTCTGGCTCTCTACGTATCGTGCAAAAAGTCCATATCGATTCGTAATTATTTGTAGACTTACCTATACATAACTTTTTTTTGTCTAATATATACCACGTATGGACTAACTCACTATTTAGAAAACGGTGTTAAGAAGTTTTAAGATACCACAACCCAAGTAATTCGATTGTGGATGACATTCTTTCGTAGAAGTTTCTACGCACTCCATGGTGGAAGGTAATTAATATACGGCCTGGCCGATCTTACGGCCGTATATACTTGTTTTTGTTTGCAAGTTCTTTTTTTACTGGATCGTAATAGGTACCTATGCCGAAATTCTTATAGGCACCTATTACTCAACTTTCGTAATAGGCAGCTATCAGGGATCTAAAATGAGCAATCTATATCTATTATGGACTACAAATACATAATAGGTATCTGTTACGTTCAATTTACTGTCCAATTAAAAATATGTCCATCTTCTATAGCTGATGCCAAATGGCGCTCACTATCCCACATTGCGCTAAGTTATTTGGATAACAAGCCCATGTAAAATACATCGAAGATAGTCCAAAATGGCGTTACTGGAGATCCAAATCACTAATTTGGAGCTCTTCTTACTGAGTCGTAATAGGTATACTATTCAACAAATTGCATAGCTCCCATTGTACGATACATTGAAGATGATCCAAATTTGCATTACCTCCTTGAAAAGAAGTTGGGATTCACACAATTTCTTGTTTTGCAAATTCTTTTTTTTTACTGGATCGTAATAGGTACCTATTCAGCAATTCTTATAGGCCCTATTACTCAACTTTCGATATAGAATAGGCAGCTATCAGGGACCTAAAATTAGCAATATATAGCTATTATGGACTACAAATAAATAATAGGTAAATTAAAAATATGTCCATCTTCTATAGCTGATGCCAAATGGCGCTCACTATCCCACATTGCGCTATGTTATTTGGATAACAAGCCTATGTAAAATACATTGGAGATGATCCAAAATGGTGCTTTTGGAGATCCAAACCACCAATTTGGAAGCTCTTCTTACTGAGTCGTAATAGGTATATATTCAACAATTGGAATAGTCCCATGTACATACATTGGAGATGATCTAAATTTGCACTATGTCCAGAACAGAAGTTGTGGGCTCGATCCCTGCTTCGGCCGAAATTTTTTCATTGGTAGATTACTCCGTCTCATTACTGCTGGTGACATTTCTGAGTGGTTCAAAGCTTCTTTGTCTGGTCATGAAACACAAAATCGACACGAGACGAATCGTTCGTCTAGATTGAAACTAAAATAACTTTTGATATAGTCTCTAGAAAATACTGAAGTTTGTCATGAACTCATTATTTACGATTTACACCGAACACCGAAACAATTGGGATTTCACAGACTCTGGTTTTCGAGATATCAATATGGGATTTTTGACGAAATTCCACGAAAAGGCAGTAATTGGTTTCCAGGCTCGGCTATAAAAAAGAGGTCCCTTGTCATTGAGCTAACATGGAATCGGACAGCATTCAATGATAAGAGAGAATTTCACCACTGTGGTATCACAATGGACTGAATAGTTTAAGTGAGCCTGAAATATCAGACTGCCATCTATCCTAACCTACCCTATTGGGTTGTAATAGGTACCTATATAAAAATTCTCCAAAATACATATTACTTACTCAACTTTGATAATAGACAGCTATAATATGCCAAAAATTTCTAATAGACAGGTATTGCGGACCAAAAAATCATAAAAGGTATTAAGTATTATTGAAGTCTGGATTACATCAAAATTCTGCTTTAGAAAACTATAGCCCACTGTGCTTTGGATGTAAAATTCTGCAAATAAATGGCAATAATTTTAAGATTTATAAGCCATATTTTTCCATTGTTTTGCGTTTAGGAAAGAACAGAGAACATCTTTTGAGACGTTGGGGGGAATAAAAATGGTGCTTGACTCATTGTTGATGTTTTCCTTATCACAAAGTATTGCTCTACTCTTCCTCCTCTCAATGGTGAACTGACATTGTGACATTGTATCCATCATCGTGTCAGTGTCATATGCCTCAATGACATCCATTGTTGTCTAATGAAGATACGATGTGACTAGGAAAGAATAAATGAACAGAGTAGGCAACAGGAATACCATCGTCACCTTACAATCGTCGTCATCATCATAGTAGTATCGTCCTGCATCCATTGAAAAGCTGGAAGCCTTAAAAACAATAACGCTTGAATGTTCGGTAAGGTTAGATAAGACAACACAATAAAGTCAAATTCATTTTGTCTCTATTCCGCCTGAAAGTAGACTCTAAATTTAAGTTTCTATTGTTTGCCCCTTAAAGTAGTTACACTTTACTCTTTTACTTGTTTTTGCCTAAAAGTATGCTGTCTATAAAATAAAACGCCTTTTAGCCTTTGCGTCATATAAATGTTAGTGCCAAAATAATCTTTGCTGTCTTTGCAGATGCCCTCTAAGGTTAGATTACAGAGAGAAACCATATTAAAGGGCAGCAACCGATTTAATATTGAAGATGTAGTAAAATTGTTTTACAGCATTGCTATGTTAAAGTCTTGTAAAGAATTTNGAAGATGATCCAAATTTGCATTACCTCCTGAAAAGAAGTTGGGGATTCACACAATTTTCTTGTTTGCAAATTCTTTTTTTTTACTGGATCGTAATAGGTACCTATTCAGCAATTCTTATAGGCACCTATTACTCAACTTTCGATAGAAATAGGCAGCTATCAGGGACCTAAAATTAGCAATATATAGCTATTATGGACTACAAATAAATAATAGGTAGGTGTAACAACATAAAAAAAAATTAAATTTACATTTTAGCTTGAATAGATGAGTTATGCGCAAACAAAGTTTATTTCATCAGCAGAGAAACTATTTGTTGCAGGTCTAAAAATTTTGCAATGTAACATAGAAAGAAACCTAACCAGGTAACGTGAGATAGAATAGAACGAGACGAACGATAGATAGAAACGAGGACGAACGCTTTGAATTTGGAAAATATCGGATTTAAAATTTGGGCAAAGCCCCCATGTTAGGAAAAATATTGCGAAATAACATCAAATCAAATATGCCAAAGGCAAAATTTTATTTCTACAGAAATTTTATTTCATAGAAAATATTTAAAAAATTTATTCTCTATAAAGCAAATTTTGCCAAACATCGTTATTTTCTATAGAAAATTTCTGTTGCAAAAATTTTCATTTGCTGTTAGAAAATTTTTTCAAAAAATTTTTTTCTATAGAAAATTTTATCAAAATATTATTTCGATGGCAAATGTTTTGTCAAAATTTTATTTGCTAAAATAGAAAATTTTAGCAAACATTTATTTTCTATAGAAAAGTTTGTCCAAATTTATTTCTATAGAAAAAATTTGTCAAAATTTTATTTCTATTAGAAAAATTTTTGTCAAAATTTTATTTCTATAGAAAATTTTAGCAAGAAATTTTTATTCTATAGAAAAATTTGTCAAATATTTTATTTCTATGCGCAAATTTTGTTCAAAATTTTATTGCTATTAGAAAATTTTTTGTCAAAAATTTAATTTCAGTAGATAAAATGTTGTCAAAAAAATTTTATTTCTATAGAAAATTTTATTGTCAAGGAAAATATTAAATCTTATTTCTTATGGCATAGAATTTGTCAGACAAACTATTATTATTTGCTTAAATTTAGAAAAATTTGTTCTCAATAGAAACTATTACTTTTGCTCGAAAATTTTCAGTGTTTTACTTATCCTAAGAAAATTGTCAAAATTTTATTTTGCATATAGAAAATTTTAGTCAAAATTTATTTCTATAGAGAAATTTAGCCAAAGAATTTTTTTGCTATAGAAAATTGTTGTAAAAAACTTTTATTCTATAGAAAATTTTTGTCAAAATTGTACTTCTATGAAAAATTTGTCATAATTTTTATTTCTATAGAAAATGCTTTTCAACATTTTATTTTATGAAATTTTGTCAAATTTTAATTTCTATAAGAAAATTTTACTCAAATGTTTTTATGATATTTTCAATATATTCTATGAAATTGCTAAAAAATTTATTTCAAAAATGCAATTTAATTTCTATAGAAATATTGTGTACAAAAATTTTATTTACATAGAAAAATTTTGACTAAAATTTTATTCTTAGAACAATTTTTGTCAAAAATTTTATTTCTAATAAAAATTTTAGTAAAAATGTTTATTTCTGTATGACAAATTTGTCAAAAATTTCATTCTTCAGATAGAAAATTTGTCAAGACAATTTATTTCTATAGAAAATTTTTTCTGAAAATTTATTTCTATAGAAAACTTTGAAATTACCTGCAGAACATATTTCACATTCTATCTAATAAAATTTGTCAAAATTTATTCTATAGAAAAATTTGCTCAAAAATTTTATTTCTATGTCAAATGTTTGTCAAATTTATTGCCTATAGAAAAATTTCTGTCAAATTGTATTGCTTACAAATTTTGTCAAAATTTATCTTTATAGCAAAATTTAGCTGAACATTTTATTTGCTATAGAAATTTATCAAAATTTTATTTTATAGAAAATTTTATCAGAAATTTTATTTCTATAGAAAATTTTATCAAAATTTACTTCTATAGAAAAATGTTATTTCTATAAGAAAATGTTGTCCAAAATTTTATTTCTTAATATAGAAAATTTGTCAAAATTTTTTAGATCTATTAGAAAATTTCTGTCAAAAATTTATTCTACATAGAAAATTTTGTCAAAATTTTATTTCTATTAGAAGATTATTGTCGAAAATTTAAGTTTGCTATAGAAAGTTTGTCAAAATTTATTTCTTTAGGAAAAATTGTCATAAAATTTTATTTTCTGATAGAAAATTTTCAAAATTATTAAAAATTTTATCTTCTATAGAAAATTGTCATTATATTCTCATAGAAAAATTGTTGTCAAAAATTTATTTCTAAGAAAAATTGTTGTCAAAAATTTTATTCTTCTTAGAAAAGTCACAAAAATTTATATTTCATAGAAAATTCTGCAATCTTTATTAGTATTAATTTTGTTTATTATACCCCTATGCTAACTTAAAATGAGAAGGATTATTTAATTTTGTCAAATTTTATTTTGTATTTTAGCAAAATATTTTCTATAAATGTTCAATTTATTTTCTATAAAAAATTTTGTTCAACTGAATTATTTAGGTATTTGAATCGGCCTTTTTTTGTTTAATGGCCCTATGGAGCTAACTTGACAATTGAGAAGAGGATTAAGAAGTTTAAGATACCTTGCCATCGGCAAATGCTTACCCGCCCCAAGTTAATCGATTGTGGATGACAGTCTTTAGTAACAAGTTTCTATGCAATCCATGGTGGACGGTACATAAGATCGGCTGGCCGAACTTTACGGCCGTATATATTGGTTAAATGAGTTTGCCACCTTTTTATTGCGAATGCTCAATTTTTTGCCACTTTTTCAAAAATATCGGTAACGCTTGGCTGGAGGGCTCCAACTATAGTTACTTGTGATTTTACAGCAAATATAAAGAAATCAACCGTTAGAAATAAAATAGCAACCTGAAATTTGGTTGTAATGAGTTATGATCACTGGACTGTACAAATTGCTTTAGAGCTTACAACAATGCTTAAACAATATTACACATCTTTCATATTAATCGGTTGCTGCCCTTTAAATATGGTTTCTCTCTGTAATCTAACCTTAGAGGGCATCTTGCAAAGACAGCAAAGATTATTTTGCACTAACATTTATATGGACGCAAAGTGCTAAAAGGCGTATTTGAATAGACTAAGGCTACTTTTAGGGCAAAAACAGTAAAAGAGTAAGTGTAACTACTTTAAGGGGCAAACAATAGAAAATTAAATTTAGACGCTACTTCAGGCGGAAATAGAGACAAATGAATTTGACTTTATTGTGTTGTCTTATCTTAACCTTAGCGAAAACATTCAAGCGTTATGTTTTTAAGCTTCCAGCTTTTCAATGGATGCAGGACGAATACACTCATGATGATGCACGACGACGATTGTAAGGTGACGTATTATTCCTGTTTGCCTACTCTGTTATTTATTCTTTCCTAGTCAACTATTCGTAATCTTCACTTAGACAAACAATGATGTCATTGCGAGCGATATCGACACTGACACGAATGAGGCATACAATGTCACAATATCAGTTCACCATTGAGAGGAGGAGAGAGTAGAGCAATACTTTTGTGGATAAGGAAAACCATCAACAATGAGCTCAAGCACCCATTTTTTATTCCCCCCAACGTCTCAAAGATGTTCTCTGTTCTTTGCCTAAACGCAAAACAAGTGGAAAAAATGGCTTATAAATCTAAAAATTATTGCCAATTTATTTGCAGAATTTTACATCCAAAGCACAAGTGCGGTTATAGTTTTTCTAAGCAAATTTGCATGTAACTCCAGCTTACAATAATAGCTTCGTAATACCTGTATTATGATTTTTTGGTCCGCAATACTGTCTATTAGAAATTTTTGGCACTATTATAGCTGTCTATTATCGAATTGAGCTAAGCCAAGTATGGTATTCTTGGAGAATTTTTATATTAGTACCTATTACAACCCAAGATATAGGATAGGTGCAGTCTGATTATTTCAGTGCTCACTTAAACTATTCAGTCCATTCTTGTCATACCACAGTTGTGTGAACGTTCTCTCTTATCATTGAATTGGCTGTCCGATTCCATGTTAGCTCGCTCAATGACAAGGGACCTCTTTTTCATAGCCGAGCCTGGAAAGGCTTTCACATTTCTGTGAAAACCGACTTACTGCCTTTTCGTGTAATTTCGTTTTCGACTCGAGGACGAACGAATTCTCGATATAATCCCATATTTGATAATCTCGAAGAAACCCCGAGAGTCTGTGGGAAATCCCCAATTGTTTCGGTGCTTCGGTGTAAAATTCGTAATAAATAGAGACTATATCAAAAGTTATTTTAGTTTCATCTAGAGGACGACACGATTCGTGCTCGTGTCGATTTTGTGTTTCATGACCAGTACATTGTTTAAGAAGCTTTGAAACACTGCGTAGAAATTCCCGCTCCGGAGTAATGAGACGGTAGTAAAATCTACACAATGAAAAAATTTTTTGGCCGTTATTATCTATGATCGAGCCCACAACTTCTGTTTCTGACATAGTTGCAATTTAGATTCATCTCCAATGTAGTACATTAGCTAACGTGATATGTTTAATATACTACCTATTACGGACTCAGTAAGAAGAGCCTTCCAAAATTGTTTGGATCTCTAGTTAGTCCCTGCCAGATCACTCTATATGTTATGATGCTAGTGGTCTGTTATCGAATATATATCTTAGCGTATATTGAGTGTATAGAGCGCATGGACAGCATAATAATAGTACTATTATATTGATGCAAATGATTACTAATCTCGTATATCCATCTAGTGTCTAATTAGCTATAGATGCTCTATTATGTCTCCAGGTGTATAGCTGCTTCTATGTCTATCGAAAGTGAGTAATAGCGTGCCTATAAGCAATTTGCTCAATTATTCTACAACTACAAATAATAAAATCGAATATACATATATAAAATTTTGTGTGAATCTCCCATATGCTTCAGAGGTTAGCGGCAAATTGGATCATCTTCAATGTATGTACATCGGGCACTATGCCAATTGTTGATATTATATTACTATGATTACGACTCAGTAAGAAGAGCTTCCAAATTAGTGGTTTGGCATCTCCAGTAAGCGCCATTTGGATTTATCTTCGAATGTATTTTACATGGCTTGTTAATCAAATAACTTAGAGCCCAGAGGTGGGATATATCTCCTATCTATCTCGATGTCTTATAGAAGATGCGACATAATTTTAATTGACAGGTAAAATGAACGTAACAATACCTCCCACTTATGTATTTTGTAGTCCAGTAATAGCTATAGATTGCTCATTTTTTAGGTCCCTGATAACAGCCTATTACGGAAAGTGAAAACCCATATATATACAATATACCAACACCTATGTAATATATTAGAATTTGCAAACAAAGAGAAATGTGTGAATCCCCAACTCTGCTTCAGGAGGTAGCTGCCACATTTGGATCATCTCCCCAAGTATGTACATGGGACTTATGCCAACTGTTGGAATATGTACCTATTAGCGACATCAGTTAGAAGGAGATTATAAAATTGGTGGTTTTGAATCTCCAGATAGCACCATTTTTGATCATCTCCAATGTATTTTACAATTAGGCCTTGTTATCAAATAACAAATAGCCGCAATGTGGGATAAGTGAGCCGCCATTTGGAATCAGCTATAGAAATCATGGACATTTTTTTTAATTTGAATGTCAATTGAACGTAACAGATACGCTATTATGTATTAGTAGTTCATAATAGCTATATATTGCCTAATTTTAGGTCCCTGATATGCTGCCTATTTACGAAAGTTGAGTAATAGGTGCCTATAAGAAACTTCTGAATAGGTACCTATTACGATCCCAGCTAAAAAAAGAACTTGCCAAACAAAAACAAGTATATACGGCCGGTAAGTTCGGCCAGGCCGTATCTTATGTACGGATGTGCCGTAGAAACTTCTACGAAAGAATGTCATCCACAATAATTACTTGGGTTGTTGCGTGGTAAGCTTCAAAACTTCCCTGTAACATCGCCTTTTCTAAATTGTGAGGTTCAGTCCATACGTGCGTATAATATGTAGACAGAAAAAAGTTATGTATAGGTAAGTCTACAGAATAATTCACAATCTTTATTATGACTTTTTGTGCACCGATACCGTAGAGAGCCCAGAATTGATAATATGGGAGTCGCTTTAATGGGCGGCTATACTACAATTGAACTTGATATGGGAATCATGATTTTTGTGTGACTGGGGATCTGACCTTTATACTGAGCGGCTATATATAACTATAGAAACACTCACCGGACCTTTTTAGGCATGGTGGCTTAATGACCACTATACTAGACAATTACAAATTTCAATGACTCGGATAAAAATTTGCTCTTCCAAGAAGGCTCCAAAACCACAGTCTCGTGATCGGTGTTATATGTGGGCCCTAATCATATCATATTATGCGGACTGATATGACCACATATTTGGCGATGGTTGTTAAATATTCATATACTACCAGCCACGTACCAAATTTTCAACCAGATCGGGCTATGAACTTTTGCTCTCCATTAAGGCGAGCACCACGGAAGTTCAAGTCTAGGATCGGTTTATATGGGAAACTATATATTAATTATGGACTGATTCATGAACCTAACTTCCTTGACATGGTTGCTGTGGGACGCAACTATACTAACATCACGTACCACATTTTTTCAAACAAGAAACGGACGATTTTGCCCTCTTCCAAGGGGCTCCGGAGTCAAATCTCGGCCGGCATCGGCTTTAGTTATGGTGGACGATATTATTTGGGTAGCCGAATGTGCGACAATTTTGCGTATTTTGTTAGAGACATATTACTAAACACCACTTACAAATTTCATGCCAAAATCGGATGAAAATAAGCTTCTCTTGAGCAGGCTCGCAAGCCAAACTGGGGCGTCCGTTTATATGGCCGGGCTGTGCGTAAAAGTGGACGATATGGCCCATTTGCTAATACAGTGCCCGAATCCTACATCAATAACAACTACTTGTGCCAGTTTCAAGTCGTAGTTTTGTTTCGTTCCGGAAGTCGTACGGCGTGATTTCAACAGTACGGACATGCTCAGGTCGACGGAGAATTTCATCACGACCCAGATATACTGATAGCTTTTATGGGGTCTTAGACCCAATATTTCTGGATTTGTTTTACATAATCGGAATGACAAAGTTTAATATACCCCCATCCTATTGTGGAGGGTATAAAATTGAGTTCAGTTGGACGTGAGATCCCCAACTTCTGTTCAGGACGTAGTGCAAATGTTGGAGTCATCTCCAATGTATGTACATTGGCTGATGTGGCCAAGTATCTTAGCTCAATTTAGTTGCCAAAAGGATATATTTGAGAAAAGTCATGGTCTTTTACTTGACTGTAAGTTAGTACGGAAGAGTAGCCGGAGTTGACGATGTTCAACATTGAGCTAGTATTAGCGAGCGCGCGGAGAACAAAAAAGAGGAAGAGTCCAACGAAGGGCGTGGTTTGGATCTCCGAACATGTGATCTAGAAGTAGGTCCAATGATAAGGATCACTTTCCATGGACTTAATCATAGGATTGCCATGACTTGGTTCATGACGGCGGGAAGTACTCCGTTTTCGGATTTACTTCTGCATACTTTAAAGGTGATTACAGGTTCAAACAATTTGGTCAAAGGGAAAAACGCTGTGTCAAGAGTCCGGCTGAAATTGTTTATTAAAATCAAATTAAATTTCTTTTTCAAGTTCCACATTAGTACTTAAATCAGGAAAAAAGTATTCAGTTAGGACTTTCGCCTTTTCCAAATCCGAATTGCCGGGCTCACCTCACGCTTGACACGCTGCCATCAGATTTTTGTAAACACCTTGTCGCAGCCTGTCTTCGCGCGCAGAAAGCACAGTTTGCCTGTGAACTGCCTGCTCGTCCTTAGCAGTTTTTTGTACTTCTTTAGGCTTCCGCCATGACATATAGCCCAGGTATTTCTCTCAATTGGAGGACGGAGGCTCTGGCGTGATTGGCGAGGGTTCTGTGTCGCTTGGGAGACCAACTGCAGGCGTTGTGGCGGTCGTACCCACTCCATGGCCTTTTTACCGTAATGGCCAAGATTGCCAAATCCGCGGCCCAAACAGTAGCGGAACAACCGGGTGTTT
>PGFW01058751.1:20827-31313 GCA_003123925.1 Haematobia irritans | reverse complement strand
TGAGCATAAATAATCTTACCACCATTTGAAGAAAATTTTACCAACAAAACTTTACGAACTACAAGAGTAGCTTATCATGGATTCTATGGGATCTGAATCTGAATCTTATTCTATAAAAAATTTTGTCAAAAATTTTATTACTGGAGAATTCTTTGTCAAAATTGTATTTCTATAAAATTTTTGTCAAAACTTTTTATTTCTATATAAAATTTTGTCAAAATTTTATTTCTATAGTGAAACTTTTGTTCAAAATGTTATTATTTTCTATAGAAAACATTATGTCAAAATTTAATTACTATGCGATCTGAATCTGATTTCTATAAAATTTTGTCAAAATTTTATTACTTAGAGAAAATTATTTGTCAAAATTTTATTCCTATAAAAAATATTGTCAAACTTTCTTATTTCTATAGATAATTTGTCAAATTTTTATTTTATAGAAAATTTATTGTGAAAATTTTATTTCTATAGAAAATTTTGTAAAAATTTTATTATTCTGATAAGAAAATGTTGTCCAAATTCTTATGTCTACTTTGTTCAAACTGAATTACTACTACTTGCCGTTTCGGCAAGCGTTACCGCAACTTAAAAGTAATTCGATTGTGGATTTGCAGTGTTTAGATATGAAGTTTTCTTTTACGCAATCCATTGAATTGGGGGTACATAATTTCCGGGCTGTGCCGAACTTTACGGCCAGTATATATTTATTATTTCTATTAGAAAATTTTGTCAAAATTTTTATTTCTATAGGTTTTTTTTCAAAATTTTTTTTCTATTAGAATTTTTGTCCAAAATTTATTTCTATGAAAATGTTGTATTCAAAATTTTATTTCTATAGAAAATTAAGTCAAAATTTTATTTCTATAGAAAATTTTGTCAAAATTTTATTTCTATAGAAATTTTGTCAAAATTTTATTTCTATAGAAAATTAAGTCAAAATTTTATTTCTATAGAAAATTTTGTCAAAATTTTATTTCTATAGAATAATTTTGAATTCTATAGAAAAATTTTGTTTAAATTTATTTCTATAAAAAATTGTAGTCAACATTTTTATTTCTTTAGATAAATTTTGTCACAAATTGATTTCTATTAGAAAATTTTTTATCTTCTATGGCAAATATTGTCAAATTTTATTTCATTATAAGCATAGTGTTATCGACAGCCATGTAAATGTTTGCATTGCCTCCAAGCAACGCTTTCCGAATCAATGAAGATTTCATTTCTTTCTTTTGAATAAAATTGTTCAAAATTTCATTTCATATTCATAGAAAATTTTGTCAAAATTTTTATTTCTTCAAGAATTGTGTAACATTTTTTTATGAAAATATTTGGATCAAATTTTTATTCCGCTAGAGAGAATTATTGTCAAAATGTTCATTCCTAGAGAAATTTTTGTCAAATTTTATTTATATTTTTTTTTTTTTTAGAAATTTTGGCAAACTTTTATTTCTATAGGAAAATTTTGTCAAACTTTATTACTAGAGAAATTTTTGTCTAAATTTAATATTCTATAAAAATTTTGTTCAATTTTTTTTTTTCTATAGAAAATTTGTCAAAATATGTATTTCTTATAGAAAATGTTTTAAAAATTTTATTTCTATGGATATTGAATCTGGAATTCTCTATCTTCTATAAAAAATTTTGTCAACAGTATTTTAACTTAGAGACATTTTTGTCAAAATTTTATTCCTTATTAAAAATTTTAGTCAAAATTTTATTTCTATAGAAAATTTTTTTTAAAAATTTTTATTCTATAGAAATTTTTTTTAAAAATTTTATTTCCTATTAGAATATTTTGTCAAAATTTTGATTTCTATAGAAAATTTTTCGTCAAAAATTTTATTTCTATAAGAAAAATTTTATGCTCAAAATTTTTATTTCTATAGAAATTTTTTCAAACATTTTTTTTCTTAATAGAAATTTTGTTTCAATAATTTTATTTCTAAGAAAATTTTTTTTTATCAATTTTACTTTCATAGAAAAATTTTGTCAAAATTTTTAATTTCTATAGAAAATTTTTTGTCAAAATTTTTATTTCTATAAGAAAATTTAAGTCAAAATTTAATTTTATTAGAAAATTTTGTTCAAAATTTTAATTTCTACTTATGAAAAATCTAAGTCAAAATTTTATTTCTTATATGAAATTTTTTCGGTCAAATTTTATTTCTATAGAAAATTTATTGTCAAAATATTTATTTCTATTTTTAGAAATTTTGTCAAATTTATTTCTATGCGGATAATTTTGAATTCTATAGAAAATTTTGTCAAAATTTTATTCTATAAAATGTGTGTAAATTTTATTTTCTTAGAAATTTTGGTCAAAATTGTGTTTCTATAGAAATTTATTTCTATTGAAATTATTGTCAAAATTTTTTCTATAGCATAGTGTTTATGACAAGCCATGTACAATTATACATTGCTCCAAGCAAACGCTTCCGAATCACAAGAAAGAGTTTCATTTCTTTCTTTAATAAATCTTTGTCAATATTCATTTCATTTCATTTAGCAAATTTTTCATTTCATAGAAATTGTCAAAATTTATTTCTATAAAAAATTGTCGTAAATTTTTTTTTAGATTAGAAAAATTTTTGGTCAACATTTTTATTCCTAGAGCAGGAATTTTTGTCAAATGTTATTCCTAGAGAAATTTTTGTCAAAAGTTTTATTTATATAGAAAATGTTGGCAAACTTTTATTTCTATAGAAAAATTTGTCAACATTTTATTACTAGAGAAATTTTTGTCTAAATTTTATTTCTATAAAAAAATTTTTTTTTAAAAATATTTATTCCTAGAAAAAATCTTTGTCAAAATTTTATTTTCTATTGCATAGTGTTTTGACAAGCTTAGTAAAATTTCATTGGTGTTTCCAAACCTAAAATCTAATATTAGAAATTTCAAATTTAACTTCGGATGCCATACCATTTGAACCGATCATCTTGAGGGAAGTGTAGTCATATCTAGTTCGCCTTGAAATTCTTGACATTAACTTTTAATATCAAATATCCATAACAAAGTCCATAAAATTTTATATTTAAATATAAACCAGATTCTAACCACTTTTCCATTATATACACTAAATCGTATAGTCCTTTCCCAGGAAGTGTTGTCAAAGAAATTTCTTGTATGCGTTTCATGGTGGGGGATATTTAAGATTCAGCTCGGCCATATATACTTATTTTTCTTTACAAAAATTATCCACAAATTAAAATGCACCAAATGCCAAGAGGATCTTCAATAAAAATATCCCCATAACCTCTAATTTTATAGTTAAGACTATTCATATCATATTTCCTACTACCTTGTTTTTCCAAAAATTATTTTCGAATTGACTATATCTTTTACTATTCAAATTTGATTCGTAAATGAAAGGTCATCAGGTTTTAATATTGAACGCTTGTTAACCTAATCGTTGACGTCATGCAAAACGCCACTGACACGTGAAACTTGTAAAAGCTGTCCCTGCCAATGACCTTGGAATCCACAAAAAAAAAAAAAACAAGAATGAAGGAAAATGGAAAACAATATGGACACGAAAAAAAGAGTTGTATAATTAAATATTATTATTATTTTATTGCGTGAATTATTCATATGGAGGACACAATGAGTTAAGCTAATACAATTGACAATTGACTTCAATTGTATGAAAACTATAGTAAGTTAACTGCATTCAGTAATAAATGACTAGGCCGCAGTCTATAAATAATTAATTAAGGATATCATTAATAAAAAACAAAACACAAAATATCAAAAGTATGTAATGTCATATAAAGTGCCTAGGCATCTGTCATGTCAATTCCATTGAGATAATTATGTAGAAAATAATTAAGATTTTTTTTTATTATGATATTTACATAAGTTTCGAAGGTGGGTGTTATTAATGGTTTCTCTATTTGACTTTAGTAAAAGTTTTTTTTTATTTAAAGTAACTCACACGAAACTTTGTGGAGAAACTAAAAGTCAATATACTAAATAAATAAAATGTGAATTTTAGTTTTACAAACTAATTTTGATATGGTCATTATTTGTTAGATGTATAGGAATAACAATCATACAAAGAAAAGAGAAGAGATAAAAGGTATCCTTACATGAATTTCGGGGATGGTAAACACATATTAATAATCTGGAAATCGCTTTAAGGTTTTCGAAATATCGACTTTAAGCTTTCCTACATTGGCTTTGAATAAAATACACAATAAATAGACGATATTAAAATTTGTGACATTATTTCCAACCTATTTTCCTCTGTCATTTGTCCACTGTTATTCGCGGCCATTAACCTCATCTTTGTAGGGATGAGTAAAGCCAAAACAGCTCTGGGTTTTAAATATAACTGAAAGAGAACGTATCGTGAAAAGTTCATGGGTGATGTTTATTGGGCATATGTAATGCTGGGGTGTTTGGCTATAAGCCTAAAGATTATTCTACTTAACATAACTCCTGTAAATGTTTCTTCTGTTAGCCTATAAGATGTTCCATAGATCATTATGGCTGAATATGCTATTCTGTATGTTGTAATTGAGTTGTGTGTGTCGTGTGTGTGTGTGTGAAAATGTTGTGAATAAACTCGCACCCTTGGACACTTTTATATTACAACAAAGTTAAATCGGCCCATTAAGGCGATACAAGCAACTCTACTAAACCCCAAACCCCGGAATAGACCAAAAAATCATTTTTTGATGGCTCTCTCATTAAAACCAAAACCAGAGCACACACAACAAATAATTCACATTACCAACCACGAACGACACTCATTACATTTCTCTCGTTACCAAAGACAATACAATGACACAAAATCGCACATAGATATTCATTCACTCACTTTAAAGCAAGGGGCCCCTTGTTACAGATTTGCCATTAATTTGAAAATAAATTATTACCCCAAAGCGTTGGTAGCGTAATCAACTCCATCGTTATATGAATCACAGGTGGGGGTATGTTCATGTAGTATCACACCACCACGAAATCAGAGTCCATTGGTGTTTGTCTACGTTAAGTGGAGGAGATGAAAATGTCATTGATTTTAATGGAATTCTAGTCAAACGAGTTGCCATATGTTTGTGATCTTCGCAAAAGAAATTGTAAAGTGAGACAGACCTAAATTATTGATTTATGTAGGTCAAAAGTAGGTCTATGTTATGGAGTTTAAAAAAATTACCAAACAATATACATCTTCCTTTGGCAAAATTTAATGTTCCATAGAAAATTTTGTCAAAAGTTTACTTCTATAGAAAATGTTGTCAAAAAATGTTTGGTTTTATAGAAAAATTTGTCCAAAAATTTTATGTCTATAAGAAAATTGTGTGAGATTCTATTTCTAGTAAAAAAAAATTGTCAAAATTTTATTTTCTAAATAGAAAATTTTGTCAAATTTTATGTCTATGAAAATTTGTCAAATTTTAGTTTCTAATGGAAAATTTTTGTCAGACTTTGTTTCTATGAAAGTTGTCCAAGATTTTTTTTTCTATAAAAAAATGTCCAACATTTTATTTGCTATAGAAAATTTGTCAAAATTTTAATTCTCTGAGATTTTTTTTTGAAAATTTTTAATTTATAAAAACTTTTGTCACATTTTATTTTATACCAAAATTTTGGTCAAAATTTATTTTTATGAAAAATTTGTCAATAATTTGTATGTTCTAGAAAATTTTGTGAAGATTCTATTTCTGCAAAATAAATTTGTCAACATTCTTAATTTCTATAGAAAATTTTGTCAAAATTTTAATTTCTAGAGGATTTTTATTTGAAAAGTTTATTTTATAAAAAACTTAATGTCAAAATTTTATCTTTATACCACATTGTCAAACATATTTTCTATAGGCACAATTTTGTCAAAATTTTATTTTATAGAAAAAATTTGTCAAATTTTATGTCTATAGAAATATGTTGTGAGATTCTATTTCTACAAAAAATGTGTCAAACATTTAATTTCTATAGAAAATTTTGTCAAAATTTTAATTCTATAGAAAATATGCCCAAAAAATCGTCTAATTTCATAGAAAATTTGTCTCAAGACTGTTGCTTGTCTACGAAAAAGTTTGCCCAAATTTTTTTTCTATTAAAAAATGCCCAAAATTTTATTTCTATAAGAAAATTGTGAAAAATTTTTGAAAATTTTAATTGTATAAAAAATTTTGTCAAAATTTTCTAGTCTATAAAAAATGTTGTGTCTCAAAATTTTTATTTTTTATACCAAATCTTTGTCAACAACATTTTATTACATATAGAAAAATTATTGTCACAATTCAATTCTAGTTGAAAATTCATTGCCAACAGTTTTTCCTTTTTGTTTTTTTTTATTTCTATAGAAAATTTTGTCAAATTTTAATTCTAGACATTTTTTTTGAAAAATTTATTTTTATACCAAATTTTGTTAAAATTTTATTTCCATAGACAATTTTGTCAAAATTTTATTTTTATAGAAAATTTTGTCAAGTTTATATCTATTAGAAAATTTTGTCAAATTTTTATTTCTATAGAAATTTATTTTCTACAGAAAATCTTTGTCCAACATTTTATTTCTATAGAAAAATTTGTCAAAATTTTATTGTATAATAAAATTTTGTCAAAATTTTATTTGTTATATAAAATTTTGTCAAAATTTTATTTTGTATACCACATTTGTCAAACATTTTATTTCTATAGAAAATTTTGTAAAAATTTTATTTCTATAGAAAATTTTGTAAAAATTTTATTTCTATAGAAAATTTTGTCAAGACTTTGTTTCTATGAAATGTTTGTCCAATTTTTTTTCTATAAAAAATGTCAAAATTTTATTTCTTTAGAAAATTTTGTCAAATTTTAATTCTAGAGATTTTTTTAAAAATTTTATTCATATAAAAATTTTTTTCAACATTTTATTTTTATACCAAATTTTGTCAAAATTTTATATCTATAGAAAATTTTGGTTAAAATTTTATTTCTATGAGAAATTTTGTCAAAAATTTTCCATATGAAAATTTTGTCAAAATTTTAATTTCTAGAGGAAATTTTTGTCAAAAATTTATTTGTAATAAAAAATTTGTCAAAATTTTATATGCTATAGTAAAATTTTGTTTAAAATATTTTATTTTTCTATAGAAAATTTTGTTCAAATTTTATTTCTATAGAAAATTTTGTCAAATTTTATTTCTATAGAAAATTTTGTCAAAGACTTTTTTTCTATGAAAATGTTTGTCCAATTTTTTATCTATAAAAAATGTCAAAATTTTATTATGCTTTAGAAAATTTTGTCAAATTTAATTCTAGCGAGAATTTTGTCTTAAAAAATTTTATTAATATAAAAATTTTTTCAACATTTTATTTTTATACCAATTTGTCAAAATTTTATATCTATAGAAATTTTTTTAAAATTTATTCTATAAAAATTTTGTCAAATATTTCATAGAAAATTTTGTCAAATTTATTCTAAGAGGAATTTGTCAAAATTTTTTCTATAGAAAATTTGTCAAAGTTAATTTGATAGAAATTTGTCAAAAATTTATTTGTATAGAAATTTTGTCAAAATTATTTTTATAGAAAATTGTCAAAAATTTTATTTATAGTAAAGTTTTGTCAACTTGTTTCTATGAAAAATTGTCAAAATTTATTTCTATAGAAAATTGTGTCAAAATTTTATTCTTGTTTTTTTTATCTAGAAACGAGCATTGACTAAACTAGCAAGTGTTAAGCTTACAAAAGAGGAAAATATGCTTGTCAAAATTTATTTGGGCAAAGCCTATAGACTGCTAAAGATGGTTGGAGTGTACAGCTGTCGGCTACGTGCCTAAAGAAATTTGCCAGATATCTTTTTTCCTTTGCCAAACTCAAATCATCGATTTGATATATAATTGGCTGGGTTGTTTTTGAGCGTGCTTCCTGATTCATTCGTTTTGTTTGTTATTGTTGCTTCTCTTCAATCGTTATATGTTGTTTTTGATCTCAGTTTAAAACCATGCATTTGACTAAACTAACAAGTGTAGCTAAAACCAACAAATTTTATTTCTTAGAAATGTTGTAAAATTTTTATCATAATAGAAAATTTATGTCAAAATTTATTCTATAGAAGATTTTATTGTCAAAATTTATTTCTATGAAAATTTGTCAAAATTTATTATAGCCAAATGTGGCAAATTTATATTTCTACAGAAATTTTTGTCAAAATTTTATTTCTATAGAAAATTTTGTCAAAATTTTATTTCTATAGAAAATTTTGACAAAATTCTATTTCTACAGAAATTTTTTTCAAAAATTTTTATTTCTACAGAATTTTTGGTCAAAATTTTAATTTCTATTACGAAAATTTTTAGTCAAAATGTTTGAATACTATAGAAATTTTGTCAAAATTGTATCTCTATAGAAAATTTTGTCAAAATTTTATTTCTATAGAAAATTTTGTCAAAATTTTATTTCTATAGAAAATTTTTGTCAAAATTTTATTTCTATAGAAAATTTTGTCAAAATTTTATTTCTATAGAAAATTTTGTCAAAATTTTATTTCTATAGAAAATTTTGTCAAAATTCTTATTTCCATAGAAATTTTTTATCAAAATTTTATGTCTATAGAAAATTTTGTCAAAATGTTATTTTGCTGTAAGCAAATATTTGTCAAAATTTTATTTCTACAGAAATTTTTGTCAAAATTTTATTTTTCAGAATTAGTAAAGCCAAGTTGACCTTAGTAAAACAAAATTTTCTTTCATTGTAGGATACCCGATTTAAAGTCGAATCAATTTAACTACAATGACAAAACGACATTGAAAAGTTTATCGATTTATGGACAAGGAAAAAATTTTATATCACCAAAATGCGTCTTCTATGCCAAGCAAAATTCATATTCGTATTTTCAAGACATGTAATCTTTGGCGTCTCAACCATATTTTTTCAGTGTACCGCACAATGGCCACCAATCTGTCCCTATCTCCGTATGTTTAAGGTATTTTGAAAGAGTAAGGGTTGATATTAACAAAAACTAAAGATATCGATTCACCTCAAGACGGCACTTCGCCGGGCTTATACCAAAATACTTCAGAGCCACTAATTGCCGTAGTTTGCACAAAGGTAGCCACTTGAAAGAAGTGTTAACTGAGTTTTAAACTTTTGCCAGCAATAAGCATTTCTTTTTTTTTTTTTTTGAATGATTGAATTTAATTTTTTATTTTTAGAGCCTAGATTTAAAGCTAAAGCGTGGGAGCCACCGTGGTGCAATGGTTAGCATGCCCGCCTTCCATACACAAGATCGTGCGTTCGATTCCTGCTTCGACCGAACACCAAATAGTTTTTTAGCGGTGGATTATTCCACCTCAGTAATGCTGGTGGTATGTCTGAGGGTTTTAAAACTTCTCTAAGTGGTTGCACTGCAATGTGGAACGCCGTTCGGACTCGGCTATAAAAAGGAGGTCCCTTGTCATTGAGCTTAACATGGAATCGGGCAGCACTCAGTGATAAGAGAGAAGTTCACCAATGTGGTATCACAATGGACTGAATAGTCTAAGTGAGCCTGATACATCGGGCTGCCACCTAACCTAAAGCTAAATAGCCTTTTACACATGTCTTTATTATAAAGAAGTGGCACTTTGGCTCGGAATCAATACCAAATCCTTAAAGGAATGTCAAAATCTTCGGACTCAGCTAATTTTTTTAATGTGTATTCCAAAAACGTTTTCAAAAATATGCGAAGGATGTATGACATTGCACAGTACAATATTCAATTTAAAACCTCCACCGAATTGATTTTTCCGTTAGTTATTCAGATTTGATGCTATTTCTGATTTCACAATAAAGAGCAGAAATGAAGAAGAAATCTTAAAAAAAGCATATTTTTATCTCTACATAATACTAGAAAATTTCACATCAGCCGAGAAATAAATCGGTACATTTTTCAAAAAAAAAAAAAAAAAAAATGGAAATTTCTATTTTTTAGTTGCTTTTTTTCTCGGTTTTACACACACTAAAATTTACAAACATTTAAATTTATTCCAAAAATTGAGTAGAACAAAAAATACTCTCTTGAAGAGAATTTTTGATGTACTACTAAAGACTGTCAACCACAGTCTAACTATTTGAGGTTCTATAGTATATAATTTTGAACCAATATTCAAATTTCAGAACGGATCGGATGGAATTTTCTCCTCCAAGAGGTTCCTGAGTTCAAAATCTGGGGAATTATTTAAACGGAGTCTTATATATAATTAAATGGAACGATATGGACCATTTTTGCATGGTTTGTTAGACGGGCAATAATACAAAATATCACATATAAAATTTCAAACCGGAAATTTCAGACGGACATCGTTGATCGACTCAGAAATTTCACCCAGAATATATGGTATACGATATATTTTATGAAATTTGAGACCAATATTTCGATGTATTGCATATGGAATAACAAAGTTTGTATTCCTACATTCCCCGTTACCCAAACTTATTAACATGTCAATAAACAGGAATTTCTCTCCCTTAAATCCAAACAGGTAATAATTTATGATTAACTTAAAAAGCAATTGAACA
>PGFW01058707.1:0-26840 GCA_003123925.1 Haematobia irritans | reverse complement strand
AAATTTCATTGAAAATCGGTTCAGATTTCAGATATAGCTCCCAATATACGAGTATGTATCGGCCGATTTATCCCAACTTGCCACCAAATCCTTATTTATATACCATCCCCTCTCAATAGTTTTGCAGAATTTAAGTCTTCCTATAGTATTTAATATACGCTGCAAAGAAGAATCAATCGAAATCGCTTCAGTTTAGATATTGTTCTCAAATATATTATCGCGCCAACTTTCGAAAGAAAAATCCCTTAATAATATCATGGTCTTATTTATAAACCGATCCTTACTCCAAAATTATACACACAAAATTTTTCTTCCTAATATAAACAAAACCTAGGAAATATCATCCAAAATCGGTTTAGATTTTAAGATATAGTCCCAATATGTAGTACTTCGCCCGATTTTACCAATTTGACTAAAAAACACGGTGGCCACAGCTTGGTAGATTACCAAAAATGGTATTTTGGTCGCAAAATTACTTTCCAACTAAGAGAACTTCAATACATTTTTTTTCTAGAAATGAACATAAATGTTGAAAAATTTTCTATAGAACACTTTTTCAGAAAATTTTCTATAGAAAACAATTTTGAAAGAAATTTTCTATAGAAATAAATTTTTGCAAAATTTTCTATAGAAATAAATTTTCAGAATTTTTCTATAAAATAAAATTTCAGCAAATTTTATCGAAATAAATTTTGACAAAATTCTGGCCAAAAATAAAATTTGCCAAATTTTCTATAAGAAAAATGTTAGAAAATTATCTAAAGAAATAAAATTTTGAAAAATTTGCTATGAAATAAAATTGACAAATCAAAATGTGACGAAATTTTTCAAAGCAACCATTTTGTGAATACATTTTCTAAAGAAATAAAATTTGAGCAAAATTTTCTATAGAATAAAATTTTGACAAAATGTTTTATAGAAATAACATTTTCAGAAAATTATGTAAGATATAAAATTTCCAGTAGATTTTCTACATAATAAAATTTGACAACATTTTCTAGAGAATAAGGTGTTGACAAAAGTTTCCATAGAAATAAATGTGAAAAAAATTTTCTAAAGAAAAAAATTTTGAAAAAATTCTATAAATAAAATTTGAACAAATATAATTCGTGAGAAATTTTCTTAAAGAAGCAAACTTTTTGAATTACATTTATCTTAGAAATGAAAATATTTGAACAAAATTTTCTTTGAAATAAAATTTTGACAAAATTTCAATAGAAATAAATTATTGAAAAATTCTCTCTGATCTAAAATTGTACAAATTTTATAAAAATAAAATTTGACAAACAATTCTAAAAAATTTAGAAAGAAAAATTCTATGAAATAAAATTGAAGTAAAAAACTATAAATTTTGACCGAAATTTTTTATAGTAAAGTAAAATTTGACAAAAATTTTCTATAGGAAATAAAATTTGACAAAATTTTTCTATAGAAAGTAAAATTTGACCCAAACATTTCTATGATATAAAATTTTGAAAAATTCCTATAGAATAATAAATTTTTTAGAAAATTTTCTAAAGAATAAATTTGAGAAAATTTTTCCAGAAAAATTTTCTAATCGAAATAAATTTCAGAAATTTTCTATGAAAAAATTTTCAAAATTTTCTACATAAAATCAAAATTTTGACGAAAATTTTAAGAAATTAAATTTTGACAAATTTTCTATAGAATTAAATTTTTTTATAAAAATAAAATTTTTGACAAAATTTTCCTTAAAAAAATTAGAAAACAATTCATAATGAAAATAAAATAAATAAAAAATGACGAAAATTCTATAGAATGAAATTTTGCCACAATTTTCTATAGAAATAACATTTTGACAAAATTTCCTGATGGAAATAAACATTTTGAAAATTTTCTATTTATATGAATATATTCTAAAATTTTGAAAAAATTTTCAATAGTAATAAAATTTTCAGAAAATTTTCATATAGAAATAAATTTTCAGAAAATTTTTCTATAAACATTAAATTTTGACGAAATTTCTACGAACATAAATTTTGCAATACAAATTTTCTATAGAAATTAAATTTTTTATAAAAATCAAAAATTTTGACAAAATTTTCCTAAAAAAAAACTAGAAAAAAAAACTTCTCTATGAAATAAAATTTAAAAAAAACATAGAAATAAATTTTGAACGAAATTATCTATAAAAATTTTGAATAATAAAAATTTTGACATTTTAAGAAATAAAAATTTCTGACAAATTTTATCTTAGACAAAACTTTTTGACAAAAATTTTCGAATAGAAATAAAATTTTGAGAAAATTTTCTAATAGAATATAAATTTGGAAGAAAATTTCAATAGTAATACAAATTTTCAGAAAAATTTTCTATAGAAATAAAATTTTCAGAAAATTTCTATAAATAAATTTTGACGAAAATTTCTTACAGAAATAATATTTTGAACAAATTTCTATAGAAATTAATATTTTTTATAAAAATAAAAAATTTTCGACAAAATTTTCTAAAAAAACCTAAAAAAAAATTCTATGGAAATAAAAATTTAAAAAAAAATCTATAGAAATAAAATTTTCAATAGAAATAAAATTTTTGAACAATATTTTCTATAGAAATAACATTTTGACAAAATTTTCGATAGAAATAAAATTTTGAGAAAATTTTCAATAGAAATAAAATTTTCAGAAAATTTTCTATAGAAATAAAATTTTCAGAAAATTTTCTTTAAAATTAAATTTTGACGAAAATTTAGTAAGAAATTAAATTTTGAGCAAAATTTCTATAGAATTAAATCTATATATATAATAAAAATTCAATTTATGTTTGTTTATTTTGTTTGTTTGTTTGTTATGTTCGCGAGTTGGCTTTCCGAAATGGCTGAACGAATTTACTTGTAAACTTTCAAGAGATTGTAGGGGGCGTTCATGTTGGTGAAAAAAGGTACCCTCCATTTTGACACGATGAGAAGGATTGTTGTCGCGGAGGGGGACCTCAGCTTTTGTCGGACTTTTTGAAATTGGAACCAAAGTTGACCGATTTACTTGAAATTTTTCAATTGAAGATTGGTTGGCCATCTAGACAAAGATCCGCTACTTATATCTCGATATTTTGGTGACGGAGGGGGCCTCTCTTTGTTCGGACTTTTTAAAGTACAGTGAAAAAAACTAAAATTCTTCTAAATTATCTGAGATTTAGCAGAGAAACATGGCAAGTGAGGTTATGGAATTAATATGGGGTGCCTGATGATTTCATATTTGAGGGAGGGGGACCTCCCGTTGCCTAGCTTTTTGAAACTTGGAAGCAAAAATTATGCGATTTGCTTGCAATTTCATTGAACGTAGACAATATCAGCTACATTATTTTTCGATATTAGGCTCGGGGAGGGCCATCCCTTTGCCCGACTTTTTTTTTTAAAAGTACAGTGAAAACAAAAACTAAACTCCCCCGACTGAAATTTACGGATAAAAATGGGTGAGGTTTGAAATTTATATAGGTTTCTTGATTTTTTATAAAAATAAAAGGGCATAGGGAGATATCTGCTTCTCTTAAGTACTACAGAGAAACAATTCGCACTTTACCGAGTTGACTTGAAATTTACAGAGGACTGGGGAGAGGTTAGATATTAATAGTTTTGATACTGATTTTGTGATATTTGGAGCGGCTTTTGTTAGACGCCCCTTTAGGGGCTGATAATTTGCTTGACATTTTCAGGGACGTTACAAAGATAAGCTAAATCACTTTTCCGATATTTGGGCCGGGGTGGAGGTCCCTCCTCTAAAAAACTGCAAAACAAGACATTCTTAAGTTTTCTTGAAATTTACAAAAGGCAGGTTATGAACGAAGAGAACCTTTTTTGCCCAACTTGAAGGGAAGTTTCAAGAATTTTCAAGAGCCTATTGTATCGGGGAAAGTGACGTCCTGTTAAAAAGCAATAGAAGCAAAAAATTGAAATTTACAGGGAACGTGGGAGTAGGTGATTAAATTTATACATGATTTTTTAAATTAGTATATGATTTTCGATATCTGGTTGGGGAGGGGAAAATTGAAATAAACTTTGTCGATTTACTTCGATTGAATTTATAGGGAACATTGTGTAGTTGTGAAATTAATGTAGGGTACGTGATAAGTCCGATATCAGGTCGGAGTGGAGCGAAGGTGGGGAGAAGGGTTCCCTGTTGTCGCGATTTTTTTGAAATTGAAGTAGAGGGTTTGTCCTGTAAATGGGAACTCGGTTACATAATTTTTTGAAATTTTGCACAGGATTCTGCCAGACTTCTTTTTAAGTAATTTTCAGGAGAAATTCGCAGCCACGTAGAGGGTGGCACCATTTTCCAATATTTTAGCAAATGTAATGTGGTAAAATTTTTTAGCGTACTTTGCCTCTTTCGATTTTATTCGGATAAGGAAAAACGTATATTTTTGTATGCGCTATTATAATATAGTGCTTAATTTTCAGATATGTTGAGGAGAGGGATACCTTTCCTGACAAACCATCACTTAAAAATATAGAAAGATTATCCCAACTACTTGAATCAGAATTTTGGAAGAAAGGTAGCACCTCTCCCCACATTTTTTAAGAAAGAACCGTTTACATATGCATATCCGATTTGATTTTGAAAAGAATTCAAATCTTTTCGAATTAGTTTTTCAGCATGTAAGGATATGGTTGACTTAAAGTAACGCAAAATGTTCCACTCCAGAAAGGCGCAGCGCAGCGGGCCGAGTTTACGGACGCCAGTTTTTCTACTAAAAATAAAATTTTTGACGAAAATTTGCCTAAAAAAAATTTAAAAAAAATCTATGGAAATAAAAATTAAAAAAAAATCTATAGAAATAAAATGTTTGACGAAATTTTCTAGAGAATAAAATTTTGAGCAAATTTGAATAGAAATAAAATTTTGACAAATTTCTCATGGCAAATTAAAATTTTGACAAAATTTTTTATAGAAGATTTAAATTTTGACAAACTTCATAGATTTTATAGAAATGAATTTTGACAAATTTTCTATAAAAAGTAAAATTTTGAACATAAATTTCTATCAGAAATACAAACTTTGACAAAATTTCTATACAAATACCATTTATAAAATTCAGAAATAACATACTTTGACAAATTTTTCAATAGAAATAAAATGAAAAATTCTTGAAGATAAATTTTGAAATCATAAATAATTGAATTAATAGAAATCTCAGAAAATTTTCTATAGAAATAAAATTCTTGAAGAAATTTTATATTCAGAAATAAATTTTGACAAACTGGATTAATTTTACCAAATTCTATAAAATAAAATTTTGACAACAGTTTATTGTAGTTTTCTTTAAGAAATGAAATTTTGAACAAATTTTATTAGAAAAGATTTGGAAATTTTCTTTGAAAAAATTTCAACACTTTCTATAGAATCAATGATAAATTTTTTGATACAAAAATTTTCTAATAGAAATAAGTTTTTGAGAATTCAATAGTTAATATTTCAGAAAATTTAGAAATAAAATTTTGAAAAAAATTTCTATAGGAAATTTTTGAAAACTTTCTATAGAATAATTTGACAAATTAATTTCTTCGATATTGAAATTTTATGAATTCAAATTTCTTAATTGACAAAATCAAAAATTCAAATTTAAAGAAATAAATTTGAATCTTGTAAATTGCAATTCTTAGAAATACATTAAAAATCATAGAACTTCACAAATTTCCCTATATACCTGTTATCAAATACCATCTGAAAATTCTATATATTTTCACGTTAACTTACTACGATGAAGAGTTTTAAAAGAAAATTATTTCTGTAGATAAGTTAAATTTTTTGCACAAATATTCTATAGAAATAAAATTATGACGATAATTTTTCTATCTGAAATAAAATTTAAAAAAAAAAATTCTATTGAAATAAAATTTTGACAAAATTTTCTATAGAAACAAGGATTGGAAATTAAATTTTGACAAAATTTTCATATAGAAATAGAAATTTTAGACAAAATTTTCTAATAGAAATAAAACTTGAAAAATTTCTACAGCAATAAAATTTTAACAAAATTTTCTATAGCAAATAAAGAGTTTGACAAAAAGTTTTTATAGAATATTAAAATTTTGACGAAAGTTTCTATATACGAAATAAAATTTTGAAAAAAATTTTCTATTAGAAATAACATTTTGAGCAAAATTTTCTAATAGAAATAAAGTTTTGACAAAATTTTTCTATAGAAATAAAGTTTTGACAAAATTTTCTACGGAAATAAAATGCTGACAAATATTCATACAAACAAAAATATTGACATAAATTTTCTGTAGAAATATAATTTGAAAAAAAATGCATATAGAAAATAAACTTTTCACAAATTTTCCCCTTATTACCTGTTCATCCATTCAACTTCTATTCGTAAGCTCTAGAAAAGAATTCAAGATTAATATTCTGTCCAAAGAACATTACGAATTGAGCAAAATTTTCTAAGAAATAATGAATATTTTCCTAGTGAAATAAATTTTGACAAAATATTCTAATTAGAAATAACTTGACATATTTGATAATTTGAAAAAATTCTAAAATAATTTCATTTTTTTATAGAAATAAAATAGACAAAATTTTCTATAGCAAATAAAAACATTGATCATATTCTCTATTGCAAATTACAGTTTTTGCAAAATTGCTCTATAGAAATAAAATTTTGACAAAATTTTCTTTTATAAGCAAACAGAATTGTGACTAAAATTTTCTATAAAAAAAATTGACAAAATTTTCTATATTGTTGAGAAATAAAATTTGAAAAAATTGTTTCTATAGAAATAAAATTTGACAAATTTTTGTATGGAAATAACAATGTTAACGAAACTTTTTAAAGAAATTAAAATTTGACAAAATTTTCTATAAAAAAAAATTGACAAATATTTTTCTAACAAAAAATATTTGGACAAATTTCTATAGAAATAAAATGTTGACAAAATTTTCTATAGAAATACAATAATGACAAATTTTCTATAGAAATAAAATTTTAAAAATTGTTCTATGGAAAATAATAATTTTGTCAAAATAAAAAATTTTGTGAAAATTTTCTATGGCGAAAAAAAATTTTTTACAAATCTTCAAAACATAAAATAAAATAAATGAAATAAAGGTTTAAGAAATTCACTCTAGAAATAAAAGTTTGGGCTCGAACAAAAAAAAAAAAATAAAGAAAGTTTTCTATAGAAATAAATTTTGACAATAAGATATTATTGGTTTGGTAGTTTTTTGGTAAATTTGTAAAAATTTGGTAGATTTAATATTGGCTTCTAATGGTGCAACGAAATGTTAATGCTCTGTATCTGTCAATTATGCTAAATAGTGAAAATTCTAGCCTTGCTATGTTTTAAATGTCAACACAGTTGGGGTATGGTGTTTCAAAACGGCCTTTGGGATATTTTTCTATAAATATCCCACAAATTGAATGAACATTAATGTTGCACCAGATACGCACACGCAAATGACCAATAACAAGATTTGAATTCATTGAATAATTCTCAAAATGTGACCTTTGTCATATGATGAATAATTTATAATTTCTACATTCCAATAAGAATGGTCATGTTACATGGTAACTAGCAACTACCAAACTACGATAACGAATAAATAAATGAATAACTAATTATTATAGCATATATTAAACCAAACAATATGACCAGATTTGCAGATACCACCGACGCAGCCAACATTTAATTCATTATTCCTCACGCGAATAAGAACGGCCGAGGTCAAAAAAGCTCTAATTACAACTACCGCAATGTAAATGAAATAATAATTAATCTATGCAACCACAAAACGGACAACTATTGGTATATTATGGGTACATTATACATTAAGTCCAGATCAAATTAATTAAATGTTTCGCAAAATTGCATTAATAATAAAAAATGCAAAATCATAAAGCACAAATCTATAATTGAATTTGTAATAAAAATTCAGAAATATGTATGAATTTGTATTGGTCGAAGTCAGAAGGTTAATTTGAATTTAAGTTAACATATCCATAAGGTAATGAAGTAATGGGTGTTTTTGAAAGAGAAACTTAGCTCGCAAAAAAATTCAAGTTTTAGTAAAAGAAATTTGATTTTCTTTAAGTAAAGATATATTCCATTGTTGTGATTCTTGATGTAGTTTGAGTAGGCAGTTGTTTGTGATTGTGTGTTGGCTTTTGTATTTGGTCTTTTTGTTAAAATGTTGGCATGAGGAAGACAGTTTGAAAAGTCATCGAAGAGCATTCATGGGCAGAGAGTCCAGCGAAAAGAGTGAGATATTATATGATTGTTAGTTTTTAAGGTAAAACGAAGGTATGAACACGCTGGGGGAGGGGGTTGGAATTTTGGGGCTTCAGAATAACCAAATGGGAGGTAAATACTCGCTTCTTCAAAATCAATTTGGCAAGTGAAAACTATGGGAGGTACGAAAGGAAATGTATTGAAATTAGTGGAGCTGTTGAAAGGTATTAAGTTAGGTTTAGGTTAGGTGGCAGCCGATGTAATATCAGGCTCACCTTAGACTATCAGCCCAATGTGAAATACCACATTGGTGAAGGACTGTGAAATATCATGAAAAAAATTTTATTTCTATAGAAAATTTTGTCAAAATTTTATTTCTATAGAAAATTTGCAAAATTTTATTTCTATTGGAAATGTTGTCTAATTTTTAATTTATATTATAAAAATTTTCTGAAGCAATTTATTTTCTGTAAATTTTTGTTATATTTTTTCTATAGAGAATTTATAAATTTTAAATTCTAATAGAAAGTTTCCTCAAAAGTTTATTTCTAAAGCAAATTTTTGTCAAAATTTTCTCAAAATTTTTATTTCTATGGACAAATTTTTGTCAATAGTTTTATTTCCTAGAGATAATGTCACAACTCGAATTTTTAATAGAAAAATTTGTCAAAATTTAATTTCTATGACAATTTTCTGAAAATTTTTTTTATAGAGAATTTTGTCAAAATTTTATTTCTATAAAAATTTTATCAAAATTTTTAATTTCCTACATAGAAAAATTTGGCAAAATTTTATTTCTATAGAAAATTTTGTTAAAATTTTATTTCTATAGAAAAATTTGTCAAAATTTCATTCCTACACACAATTTTCTGAAAATTTTATTTCTATAGAGAATTTTGTCAAAATTTTATTTCTATAGAAAATTTTGGCAAAATTTTATTTCTATAGAAAATTTTATTTTTATAGAAAATTTTGTCAAAATTTTGTTTCTATAGAAAATTTTATAAAAATGTTATTTCTATAAAAAAATTTTTGGTCCAAATTCTCATTTCTATACGGAAATTTGTTTCAATAATTTATATATAAAGCTTTTCTGAACATTTTTATTTCTGTTGAAATTTTTGTTATAATTTTTTTTTCTATAGAAACAATTTTATCAAAATTTAAATTCTATAGAAAGTTTTCTCAAAATTTTATTTCTAAAGCAAATTTTTGTCAAAATTTTTAATTTCTATGGAAAATTTTGTTAAGTTTTATTTTCTAGAGAAAATTTTGTCACAATTCCGATTTTTATAGAAAAATTTGTCAAATTTCATTTCTATACTACAATTTTGCTGAATAAAAAAGATTTTTATTTCTATAGAAAAATTTTGTCAAAATTTTATTTTCTATGAAAAATTTTTATCAAAATTTTATTCTGTAGACAATTTTTGGCAAAATTTTTTATTTCTATAGAAAATTTTTTGTCGTAAATTTTATTTCTATAGTAAATTTTATTTTATAGAATTTTGGCAAATGTTTATTTCTATATGAAAATTTTGTCAAAATTTCATTTCCAATAGAAATGTTGTCAAAAATTTTTTTATATATAAAATTTTTCTGAACATTTTAATTTGCTGTTGAAATTTTTTTGTTATATTTTTTGCTATAGAAAATTTTTTATCAAAATTTTTAATTCTATGGAAAATTTTTCTTCAAAATTTTATTTTCTAAAGAAATTTTGCCAAATTTCTCAAAATTTTATTTCTATGGACAATTTTATCAAAGTTTTATTTCTAGTGATAATTTTGTCGCAATTCGATTTTTATAGAAAAATTTGTCAAAATTTCATTTCTATACACAATTTTCTGAAAATTTTATTTCTATAGAAAATTGTGGCAATATTTTATTTCTATAAAAAAGTTTATCAAAATTTTATTTCTGTAGAACAGAATTTTTGGGCAAAATTTTTATTTCTATAGAATATTTTGTCAAAAATTTTAATTTCTATAGAAAAATTTTTTCAAAATTTATTTCTATAGAAAATTTTATCCAGAAATGTTATTTTACTATAAGAAAATTTTTTGTCAAAATTTCATTTCTATTGGAATGTTTCAATAATTTTATTTATATATAAATTTTCTGAACATTTTATTTTCTGTTGAATATTTTGTTAATATATTTTTTCTATAGAAAATTTTATCAAAATTTTTAATTCTATGGAAAGTTTTCTCAAAATTTGTTAATTCTATGGAAAGTTTTCTCAAAATTTATTATTTAATGCAAATTTTGGTCCAAATTTTTCTCAAAATTTTAATTTTCTAATGGACAATTTGTCTAAAGTTTATAATTTCTAAAGATGAATTTTGTCGCAATTCGATTTTTATAGAAAAAAATTTGTCAAATTTCATTTCTATAAATACACAATTTTCTGAAAACTTTTTATTTCTATCAGGATAATTTCGCCGAAAAATTTTTATTCTCTATAGAAAATTTTGCCAAAATTTTATTTCTATAGAAAATTTTATTTTGTATAGCAAAATTTTGGCAATAATGTTTATTTCTATAGAAAATTTTGTCAAAGTTTTCATTTCTATAAAGAAATGTTGTCAAAAACTTATTTATATATAAAAATTTTCTGAACAGTTTTATTGTCTGTTGAAATTTTTGTTATTTATTTTTTCTATAGAAAATTTTATCTAAAATTTTAAATATTGAATAGAAAAGTTTTCTGAAAATTTTTTATTTCTCAAAAGCAATTTCAGTTTCTAAATACACAACTTTCTAAAAAATTTTACTTTTATTGAAAATTTTTGTTATATGCGTTTTTACTATAGTAAATTTTTTCAAATTTTTTTGCTATACAAAATTGTTCTCAAAATTATAATTTCTATAGACAATTTTTGTCAAAAAGTTTATTTCTAGAGAAAATGTTGTCACAATTTTATTTTGGAAGAAAATTTTGTCAAAATTTCATTTATATGGAAAATTTTCTGAAAATTTTATTTTTATTGGAAATTTTGTTATATTTTTTCAATAGAAAATTTTCTCAAAATTTTATATCTAGGGACAATTTGGTCAAAATTTAATTTCTATAGGAAATTTTCTGAGAATTTTATTTCAATAGAAAATTTTGTCAAAAATGTATTTCTATAGAAAAGTTTGTCAAAATTTTATTTCTAGCGAAAATTTTTTGAAAATCTTATTTCTATTGAAAATTAAGTTATAAGAAAATTAAATTATAAGAAAATTGTATCTAAATTTTATTTATGTTTCTAGAGAATTTTTTCAAAATTTCATTTCTATAGAACATTTTCTGCTTTTTTTTCTATAGAAAATTTTGCCAAAATTTAATTTCTATAGAAAATTTTCACAAAATTTTATTGCTATGGAAAGCTTTCTCAAAATTTTATTGCTCAAAATTTTATTGCTATGGAAAATTTTGTCACAATTTGATTTCTATGGAAAATTTTGTCAACATCTTCATTTCTTGATAGAAAAGTTTACTGATAAATTTTAATTTTCTAATGAAATTTTTTTCAATATATTTTTTTTCTTAGAAAAATGGTTATCAAAAAATGTTATTCCCTACTGAAAGTTTTATCAAAAATCATTTATTTCTATAGAAAAAATTTTCAAAAATTTTTATGTCCTATCATCGAAAATTTTCTGAAAATTTTAATTTCTATAAAAAGTTTTGTCATAAATTTTTAATTTCTACAGACCAATTTTTCAAAAATTTTATTTCTATAGAAAATATATTTGCACTCCCTAAAGGAGACGTGATAGACATATTGGGTGTCTTTGGTTCAATATTGCTCAGGGCCGGCTCCTGTTGCGATCTAGCCATGATCGTGCCGTCCGTCTGTTGTGATACACATTTTTGTGATCAAAGTCTAGGTCGAATTTTAGTCGCAAATCGTCTTCAAATTTGGCAAACAAGTATGTGTTTTTGGGTCAGAATAAGAACGCATATTTTATTAAGAAATATGAGGGCTCCGTAGCGCAATCGTGATGCAGTTTATATGGGGGCTATATTTTAATTATGGACCCCGATACGAACCAATTGTTTTGCATGGTTGTCAGAGACCATATACTAAGCAACATGTTCCAAATTTCAGCCGGATCCGGATGACATTAGCTTCTTCTTAGAGGCTCCGCAAGCCAAATGGTGGGGATGGTTTATAATGGAGGGCTATATATAATTATTGTTACGGCGATGTGGATGCAATTTTTGCATAGTTGTTTGAGACCGATATACTTACACCATGTACCAAATTCACGCCGATCGATGAAATTTGGCTGTACTCGTGTAGAGGAGCGCGCAAGCCCAAATTGAGGTCCCGTTTTATGGGGGCTACACGTAAAAGTGAACCGCATGGCCCATATTGCAATACGTACATATTTTCGATGCTTGTTTCGTTCGGAGTTAAGCGTGATTTAACAGACGGACAGACGGACAGATCGACTCAGAATTTACCAACGACCAGATATATATACTTTATGGGGTTTGAGCAATATTTCGATGTCTTACAAACGGAATGACAAAAGTAATATACCCCACTATGGTGGAGGGTATAATAGTCATAGTTGTGATTGTTACATTAGTTTTGTGTAGCAGGTTTTTGGTAGTTTTGTGTGTTTTTGTAATTTTGGCTTTACTTATGCTGATAGTTTGAGAGGCCATTGGAGGAGAACATTGCAATTAGGGAGTGAGTTTAATTCAAAAACTCGCTAGTTAAGGCGATGTTCATAAATATGTAATGGTGGGGTTGTATTGGTTATTTGGATTTTGAAAATGATGAAAATATGTTGAATAATCTTGCTAAATTTATTTTTCAAAAGCTTTTTTCCCTTCATTACCTTACACATCGAATAAATGCAATGAACCAATCTAAATGCCGTCAAGAAAAATTTAAAATTTTCTTATTTCTTGCATGACATAATTTCTTCGTTTATTTGCCGAACATTTTTTTTTTTTTTGTTGCGCATATCCTTACTTGATTTCCTTGGGCAAGATTTACAGTGAAGGGCTCATATTAAATGTAAATGATTTGCATATCGGCAAAAATTAGCTTCCCAGTAAAAAAAAAAAAGAAACGTTAAAAAAATTCTCATATCACCATAGACAACGAGGAAAGCATGTAGAAAAAATGAAAAAAAAAACACACGGCCAATTTGCATTTGTTCTCGATTTGTGAGAAATTAATAAACACCCAGGACTGTCAGGAATTTCCAATCTTTTTAGAATATCGAAAAGGAAAGACGTAGAAAACCAAGAGACGCAATGATTGCGTTCAATTTCAACAATTCTCAAAGTTTGCAGAATTTAATCTTCTATAGTATTTAATATACCTGCAAAGAATCATCGAAATCGCTTCAGATTTAGATATTGTCTCTTATACACATCTCAAATATATGTATCGCCCAATTTCGAAAAAAAAATTCCCTTAATAATATCATGGTCTTATTTATAAACCGATCTTACTCAAATTTACACACAAAATGTTTTCTTCCCTAATATAAACAAAACCTAGGAAATATCATCCAAATCGGTTTAGATTTAAATATAGGTCCCATATGTATGTATCGCCCGATTTTACCAAATTTGACTAAAAACCACGGTTGCCACAGTTGGTAGAATTACCAAAAATGGTATTTTGGTCGCAAAATATTCCTTTCCAACTAAGAGAAACTTCATACATTTTTTTCTAGAAATGAAAATAAAATGTTGAAAAAATTTTCTATAGAAACAACATTTTCAGAAAATTTTCTATAGAAATACAATTTTGACAAAATTTTCTATAGAAATAAAATTTTGACAAAATTTTCTATAGAAATAAAATTTTCAGAAATTTTTCTATAAAAATAAAATTTTCAGAAAATTTTCTATCGAAATAAAATTTTGACAAAATTTTCTGCAAAAATAAAAATTTGACAAAATTTTCTATAGAAATAAAATGTTGACAAAATTATCTAAAGAAATAAAATTTTGACAAAATTTGCTATAGAAATAAAAATTTGACAAATAAAATGTTGACGAAATTTTCTAAAGAAGCAACATTTTGAATACATTTTCTAAAGAAATAAAATTTTGACAAAATTTTCTATAGAAATAAAATTTTGACAAAATGTTTGTATAGAAAAACTTTTCAGAAAAATTATGTAATAGATATAAAATTTTCAGTAAGAATTTCGTTACATAATAAAATTGACAACATTTTCTACAGAATAAAGTGTTGACAAAAGTTTCCTATAGAAATAAATTTGAAAAAATTTTCTAAAGAAATAAATTTGAAAAAATTCTATAAATAAAAATTTGAACAAATATATTGTGAAGAAATTTCTAAAGAAGCAAACTTTTGAATACATCTTTCTTAGAAATGAATAAAATTTGAACAAAATTTTCTTATGAAATAAAATTTTGACAAAATTCAATAAAATAAATTTGAAAAATTCTCTCTGGATCTAAAATTGTACAAATTTTTATAAAAATAAAATTTTGAAAAATTCTAAAAAATTAGAAAAAAAATTCATTGAATATAAATTGAAGAAAAAGAACTATAAATTTTGACGAAATTTTATAGTAAATAAAAATTGACAAAAATTTTCTATAGGAAAGTAAATTTTGACAAAATTTTCATAGAAAGTAAAATATTGACCCAAACAATTTTATAGAATAAAATTTTGAGAAAATTCCTATAGAAAATAAATTTTTAGAAAATTTCTATAGAAATAAATTTTGAAGAAATTTTTCCAGAAATTTCTAATCGAATAAATTTCAGAAATTTTCTATGAAAAAAATTTTCAGAAATTTTCTACTAAAATCAAAATTTACGAAAATTTCTAAAGAAATTAAATTTTGACAAATTTTCTATAGAATTAAATTTTTTTATAAAAATAAAATTTTTGACAAAATTTTCCTTAAAAAAATTAGAAAACAATTCATAATGAAAATAAAATAAATAAAAAATGACGAAAATTCTATAGAATGAAATTTTGCCACAATTTTCTATAGAAATAACATTTTGACAAAATTTCGATGGAAATAAAATTTTGTGAAAATTTTCTATAGAAATAAAATTTTGAAAAAATTTTCAATAGAAATAAAATTTTCAGAAAATTTTCTATAGAAATAAAGTTTTCAGAAAATTTTCTTTAAAATTAAATTTTGACGAAAATTTCTACAGAAATTAAATTTTGATAAAATTTTCTATAGAAATTAAATTTTTTATAAAAAATAAAATTTTGACAAATTTTCCTACAAAAAAACCTAGAAAAAAAATTTCTATGGAAATAAAATTAAAAAGAAACAAAGAAATAAAATTTTGACGAAATTATCTATAAAATAAAATTTTGACATAGAAATAAAAAATTTTGACATTTTTCTATAGAAATAAAAATTTTGACAAATTTTCTATAGAAATAACTTTTTGACAAAAATTTTCGAATAGAAATAGAAATGTTGAGAAAAATTTTCTAATAAGAAATAAATTTTGAGAAAATTTCAATAGTAATACAAATTTTCAGAAAAATTTTCTATAGAAATAAAATTTTCAGAAAATTTTCTATTAAATAAAATTTTGACGAAAATTTCTACAGAAATTAAATTTTGACAAAATTATCTATAGAAATTAATTTTTTTATAAAAATAAAATTTCGACAAAATTTTCCTAAAAAAACCTAAAAAAAAATTCTATGGAAATAAAATTTAAAAAAAAAATCTATAGAAATAAAATTTTCAATAGAAATAAAATTTTGACAATATTTTCTATAGAAATAACATTTTGACAAAATTTTCGATAGAAATAAAATTTTGAGAAAATTTTCCAATAGAAATAAATTTTCAGAAAATTTTTCTATAGAAATAAAATTTTCAGAAAATTTTCTTTAAAATTAAATTTTGACGAAAATTTATAAGAAATTAAATTTTGACAAAATTTCTATAGAATTAAATCTATATATATAATAAAAATTCAATTTATGTTTGTTTATTTTGTTTGTTTGTTTGTTATGTTCGCGAGTTGGCTTTCCGAAATGGCTGAACGAATTTACTTGTAAACTTTCAAGAGATTGTAGGGGGCGTTCATGTTGGTGAAAAAAGGTACCCTCCATTTTGACACGATGAGAAGGATTGTTGTCGCGGAGGGGGACCTCAGCTTTTGTCGGACTTTTTGAAATTGGAACCAAAGTTGACCGATTTACTTGAAATTTTTCAATTGAAGATTGGTTGGCCATCTAGACAAAGATCCGCTACTTATATCTCGATATTTTGGTGACGGAGGGGGCCTCTCTTTGTTCGGACTTTTTAAAGTACAGTGAAAAAAACTAAAATTCTTCTAAATTATCTGAGATTTAGCAGAGAAACATGGCAAGTGAGGTTATGGAATTAATATGGGGTGCCTGATGATTTCATATTTGAGGGAGGGGGACCTCCCGTTGCCTAGCTTTTTGAAACTTGGAAGCAAAAATTATGCGATTTGCTTGCAATTTCATTGAACGTAGACAATATCAGCTACATTATTTTTCGATATTAGGCTCGGGGAGGGCCATCCCTTTGCCCGACTTTTTTTTTTAAAAGTACAGTGAAAACAAAAACTAAACTCCCCCGACTGAAATTTACGGATAAAAATGGGTGAGGTTTGAAATTTATATAGGTTTCTTGATTTTTTATAAAAATAAAAGGGCATAGGGAGATATCTGCTTCTCTTAAGTACTACAGAGAAACAATTCGCACTTTACCGAGTTGACTTGAAATTTACAGAGGACTGGGGAGAGGTTAGATATTAATAGTTTTGATACTGATTTTGTGATATTTGGAGCGGCTTTTGTTAGACGCCCCTTTAGGGGCTGATAATTTGCTTGACATTTTCAGGGACGTTACAAAGATAAGCTAAATCACTTTTCCGATATTTGGGCCGGGGTGGAGGTCCCTCCTCTAAAAAACTGCAAAACAAGACATTCTTAAGTTTTCTTGAAATTTACAAAAGGCAGGTTATGAACGAAGAGAACCTTTTTTGCCCAACTTGAAGGGAAGTTTCAAGAATTTTCAAGAGCCTATTGTATCGGGGAAAGTGACGTCCTGTTAAAAAGCAATAGAAGCAAAAAATTGAAATTTAGCAGGGAACGTGGGAGTAGTGATTAAATTTATACATGATTTTTTAAATTAGTATATGATTTTCGATATCTGGTTGGGGAGGGGAAAATTGAAATAAATTTGTCGATTTACTTCGATTGAATTTATGGAACATTGTGAGTTGTGGAAATTAATGTAGGGTACGTGATAAGTCCGATATCAGGTCGGAGTGGAGCGAAGGTGGGGAGAAGGGTTCCCTGTTGTCGCGATTTTTTTGAAATTGAAGTAGAGGGTTTGTCCTGTAAATGGGAACTCGGTTACATAATTTTTTGAAATTTTGCACAGGATTCTGCCAGACTTCTTTTTAAGTAATTTTCAGGAGAAATTCGCAGCCACGTAGAGGGTGGCACCATTTTCCAATATTTTAGCAAATGTAATGTGGTAAAATTTTTTAGCGTACTTTGCCTCTTTCGATTTTATTCGGATAAGGAAAAACGTATATTTTTGTATGCGCTATTATAATATAGTGCTTAATTTTCAGATATGTTGAGGAGAGGGATACCTTTCCTGACAAACCATCACTTAAAAATATAGAAAGATTATCCCAACTACTTGAATCAGAATTTTGGAAGAAAGGTAGCACCTCTCCCCACATTTTTTAAGAAAGAACCGTTTACATATGCATATCCGATTTGATTTTGAAAAGAATTCAAATCTTTTCGAATTAGTTTTTCAGCATGTAAGGATATGGTTGACTTAAAGTAACGCAAAATGTTCCACTCCAGAAAGGCGCAGCGCAGCGGGCCGAGTTTACGGACGCCAGTTTTTCTACTAAAAATAAAATTTTTGACGAAAATTTGCCTAAAAAAAATTTAAAAAAAATCTATGGAAATAAAAATTAAAAAAAAATCTATAGAAATAAAATGTTTGACGAAATTTTCTAGAGAATAAAATTTTGAGCAAATTTGAATAGAAATAAAATTTTGACACATTTTCCTATGGAAATAAAATTTTGACAAAATTTTTTATACAGATAAAATTTTGAAAAATAATTTCTATAGAAATAAGATTTTGACAATATTTTCTATAAAAATAAAATGTTAACAAAATTTTCTACAGAAATAAAACTTTGACAAAATTTTCTTATAGAAATAAAACTTTGACAGAATTTTTCAATAGAAATAAAATTTTGAAAAAAAATTCTATAGAAGATAAAATTTGTAGAAAATTTCTATAGAAATAAAATTTTGAGAAAATTTTTCAAATAGAAATAAAATTTTCTATAGAAATAAAATTTTCAGAAATTTTTCTATAAAATTAAATTTTGACGAAAATTTCTACAGAAATTAAATTTTGACCAAATTTTCTATAGAAATAAAATTTTGACAACACTTTCTATAGAAATAAGATTTTTTATAGAAATGAAATTTTGACAAAATTTTCTATAGAAAAGAAATTTTGGCAAAATTTTCTATAGAAATAAAATTTTGACAACACTTTCTATAGAAATACAATTTTGATAAAATTTTCTATAGAAATAACATTTTGACAAAATTTTCAATAGAAATAAAATTTTGAGAAAATTTTCAATAGTAATAAAATTTTCAGAAAATTTTCTATAGAAATAAAATTTTGAAAAAAATTTTCTATAGGAATAAAATTTTGACAAAACTTTCTATAGAAATAAAATTTTGACAAATATTTCTACAGAAATAAAATTTTGACAAAATTTTTTATAGAAAAAAATTTTTGACAAAATTTTCTATAGAAATAAAATTTTGACAAAATTTTCTATAGAAATAAAGTTTTGACAAAATTTTCAATAGAAATAAAATTTTGAAAAAAATTCTATAGAAATAAAATTTTGACAAAATTTTCTGTAGAAATACAATTTTGAAAAAAAAATCATTAGAAATAAACTTTTCACAAAATTTTCCCTTATATACCTGTTATCAAATCCATCTGAAATTCTATATATTTTCAAGTAACTTACTACGATGAAGAGTTTTAAAAGAAAATTATTTCTGTAGAAATTAAATTTTGACAAAATATTCTATAGAAATAAAACTTTGACATAATTTTCTATTGAAATAAAATTTAAAAAAAAAAATTCTATTGAAATAAAATTTTGACAAAATTTTCTATAGAAACAAGATTGGAAATAAAATTTTGACAAAATTTTCTATAGAAATAAAATTTAGACAAAATTTTCTATAGAAATAAAACTTTGACAAAATTTCTACAGCAATAAAATTTTAACAAAATTTTCTATAGCAAATAAAAGTTTGACAAAAAGTTTCTATAGAAATAAAATTTTGACAGAAATTTCTAATAGAAATAAAATTTTGAAAAAAATTTTCTATAGAAAATAACATTTTGACAAAATTTTCTATAGAAATAAAGTTTTGACAAAAATTTTTCTATAGAAATAAAGTTTTGACAAAATTTTCTACGGAAATAAAATGCTGACAAAATTTTCTATACAAACAAAATATTGACAAAATTTTCTGTAGAAATATAATTTTGAAAAAAAAAATCATTAGAAATAAACTTTTCACAAAATTTTCCCTATTACCTGTTTCAAATCCATCTGAAATTCTATATATTTTCAGTAACTACTACGAATGAAGAGAAATTTTCAAAGAAAATTATTTCTGTAAAGAAATCTAAATTTGACAAAATTTTCTATAGAATAAAACTTTGACATAATTTTCTATTGAAAGTAAAATTTTGAAAAAAAAAATTCTATTGAAATAAAATGTTGACAAAATTTTTCTATAGAAATAAAATTTAGACAAAATTTTCTATAGACAAATTAAAAAACATTGAATATTCTCTATTGAAATACAGTTTTTGACAAAATTGTCTATAGAAATAAAATTTTGACAAAATTTTCTATAGAAACAAGATTGTGACAAAATTTTCTATAAAAAAAATTGACAAAATTTTCTATATGTTAGAAATAAAATTTGACAAAATTTTCTATAGAAATAAAATTTTGACAAATTTTTGTATGGAAATAAAATGTTAACGAAACTTTTTAAAGAAATAAAATTTTGACAAAATTTTCTATAAAAAAAATTGACAAAATTTTCTACAAAAAATATTTGGACAAAATTTTCTATAGAAATAAAATGTTGACAAAATTTTCTATAGAAATACAATAATGACAAAATTTTCTATAGAAATAAAATTTTGAAAAATTGTCTATGGAAATAAAATTTTGTCAAAATAGAAAAATTTTGTGAAAATTTTCTATGGGAAAAAAAATTTTACAAAATCTTCAAAACATAAATAAAAATAAATGAAATAAAGGTTTAAGAAAATTCACTCTAGAAATAAAAGTTTGGGTCAAGTTCTATAAAAAAAAATAAAGAAAGTTTTCTATAGAAATAAAATTTTGACAAAATAAGATATTTTGGTTTGGTAGTTTTTTGGTAAAATTTGTAAAAATTTTGGTAGATTATTATTGGCTTCTAATGTGCACGAAATGTTAATGCTCTGTCATGTCATTATGCTAATAGTGAAATCTAGCCTCTATGTTTTACAATGTCACACAGTGGGGTATGGTGTTTCAAACGGCCTTTGGGATATTTTCTATAAATATCCCACAAATTGAATGAATTAATGTTGCACAGATACGCACACGCAAATACCATAACAAGATTTGAATTCATTGAATATTCTCAAAATGTGACCTTTGTCATATGATGATAATTTATAATTTCTACATTCCATAAGAATGGTCCATGTTACATGGTAACTACAACTACCACAACTACGATACGAAATACATAAATGAATAACTAATTTATTATAGCATATAATTAAACCAAACAATATGACCAGATGCAGATACCACCGACCAGCACAACATTAATTCATTATTCACTCACCGAATAAGAACGCCGAGGTCAAAAAGCTCTAATTACAACTACCAGAAATTAATGAAATAATAATTAATCTATGCAACCACAAAACGGACAACTATTGTATATTATGGGTACATTATACATTAGTCACAGATCATAATTAAATGTTCGCAAAATTAGCATTAATAATAAAAATGCAAAATCATAAAGCACAAATCTATAATTGAATTTGTAATAAAAATTCAGAAATATGTATGAATTTGTATTGGTACGAAGTCAGAAGGTTAATTTGATTTAGTTAACATATCCATAAGGTAATGAAGTAATGGTGTTTTTGAGAGAAATTAGCTCCAAAAAAATTCAAGTTTTAGTAAAGAAATTTGATTTCTTTAAAAAGATATTTCCATTGTTGTGATTCTTATGTTAGTTTGAGTAGCAGTTGTTTGGTTGATTGTGTGTTGGCTTTTGTATTTGGTCTTTGTTATGTTGGCATGAGGAAGACAGTTTGAAAATCATCGGAAGAGCATTCATGGCAGAGAGTCAACGAAAGAGATGAGAATTATATGATTGTTGTTTTTAAGGTAAACGAAGGTAATTGACACGCTGGGGGAGGGGTTGGAAAATTTTTGGGGCTTCAAATAACCAAATGGGAGGTAAATATGTTCTTCAAAATCAATTTGCAAAGTGAAACTATGGAGGTACGAATGGAAATGTATTGAAATTAGTGGAGCTGTGAAAGGTTAAGTTAGGTTAGGTTAGGTGGCAGCCCGATGAAGGAGCTTCGTGAATATCATGAAAAATTTATTTCTATAGGAAATTTTGTCAAAATTTTATTTCTATGAAATTTGGTTCAAAATTTTATTTCTATTGCGAATATGTTGTCAATACATTATTTATATATAAAATTTTCTGAACAATTTTATTTCTGTTGAAATTTTTTGATATTTTTTTTATAGAAATTTTATTCAAATTTAATCTATAGAAAGTTGTTCTCAAAAGTTTACTTTCTAAAGCAAATTTTTTGTCAAAACATTCTCAAAATATTTATTTTCTATGGCAATTTGTCATAGTTTTATTTCTAAGAGATAATTTTGTCACAACATCGATTTTTATAGAAAATTTGTCAAAATTTTAACCTTCTATAGAACAATTTTCTGGAAAATTTTTAGGTCTATAGAGAATTTTGTCAAAATTTTATTTCTAGTAAAAATTTTATCAAATTTTTATGTCTATAGAAAAATTTTTTTGGCCAAAATTTTATTTTCTATAGAAAATTATTGTTTTAAAATTTTATTTCTATAGAACAAATTTGTTCAAAATTTCATCCTACACACAATTTTCTGAACAATTTTATTTCTTATAGAGAATTTTCGTCAAAAATTTATTTTCTATAGAAAAAATTTCTGGCAAAATTTTATTTCTATAGAAAATTTAATTTTATAGAAAATTCTTTGTCAAAATTTTGTATCTATAGAAAATTTTATAAGAAATGTTTATTATCTATAAAAAATTTTGTCAAAATTTCATTCTATAGGAAATGCTTGTCAATATTATATATAAACTTTTTCTGAACCATTTTATTTCTGTTGCAAATTTTTGTTATAATTTTTCTATAGACAATTTATCAAAATTTATGAATTCTATAGAAAGTTTCTCAAAATTTTATTTCTAAAGCAACATTTTTTGTTCAAAATTTATTTCTATGGAAATTTTTGTTAAAGTTTTTATTTCTAGAGAAAAATTTTTCAACAATTCGATTTTTATAGAATTTGTCAAATTTCATTTCTATACACAATTTTTCTGGAAGAATCTTTATTTCTATAGAAAATTTGTCAATTTTATTTCTATAAAATTTTTATCAAATTTTATTTGTGTAGACAATTTTTGGCAAAATTTATTTATTCTATAGAAAAATTTTTGTCAAAATTTTATTTCTATAGTAAATTTATTTTTATAGAAATTTGGCCAAATTGTTATTCTATAGAAAATTTTGCAAAATTCATTCCATTTAGGAAAAATGTTGTCAAAAATTTATTTATATATAAAATTTTCTGAAGCATTTTATTTCTGGAATTTGTTATATTTTTTTGCTTATAGAAAATTTTATCATAAAAATTTTTTAATTTCTATGCGAAAATATTATCTCAAAATTTTATTCTAAAGCAAATTTTGTCCAAATTTTCTCAAAATTTTATTTCTATGACAATTATTTATCAAAGCTTTTATTTTAGTGATAATTTTGTCGCAATTCGATTTTTTATAGAGAAAATTGTCAAAATTTCATTTCTATACACCCCCCCCCCCCCCCTATTTTCTGAAAATTTTATTTCTATAGGAAAATTGTGGCGAATATTTTATTTTTTATTAAAAAAAGTTTTATCGAAAATTTTTATTGTCTGTAAGACATTTGGCAAAATTTTATTTCTATAAAAATTTTGTCAAAATTATTTCTATAGAATTTTGTCAAATTTTATTTCTATAGAAATTTTATCAAAATGTTATTATCTATAGAAAATTTTGGTCAAAATTTTATTTTCTATTGGAAATGTTGTCAATAATTTATTTATATATAAAATTTTCTGAACAATTTTATTTCTGTTGAAATTTTTGCTTTATATATTTTTCTATAGAAAATTTTATCAAAATTTAATTCTATATGGAAAGTTTTCTCAAAATTTTTAATTCTTAGGAAGTTTAATTTAAAGATTTTGTCAATTTCCAAAATTTTATTTTATACATTTTCATTATTCTAGATAATTTTTGTCCAATCGATTTTTAAAATTTGTTTTCTAGGCACAATTTGTCAGTTTATTTCTAGGATAATTTTCAATCGATTTATCGAATTGTCAAAATCATTTCTATCATTTTCCCTAAATTAGTTTTTATAATTTTGCCAAAATTTTTTTCTATAGAAAAATTTGCCAAAATTTTATTTCTATAGAAAATTTTATTTTTATAGAAAATTTTGGCAAAATGTTATTTCTATAGAAAATTTTGTCAAAGTTTCATTTCTATAAGAAATGTTGTCAAAAACTTATTTATATATAAAATTTTCTGAACATTTTATTTCTGTTGAAATTTTTGTTATTTATTTTTTCTATAGAAAATTTTATCAAAATATTTTAATTTGATAGAAAGTTTCTGAAAATTTTTAATTTCTAAAGCAAATTTTTCTATACACAACTTTCTAAAAATTTTACTTTTATTGAAAATTTTGTTATATGTTTTTCTATAGTAAAATTTTATTCAAAATTTTTTTCTATTTTACAAAATTTTACTCAAAATTATAATTTCTATAGACAATTTTGTCAAATTATATTCTAGAGAAACATGTTGTCACAATTTTATTTTGGAAGAAAATTTTGTCAAATTTCATTTATATGGAAAATTTTCTAAAATTTTTATTTTTATTGAAATTTGTTATATTTTTTCAATAGAAAATTTTCTCAAACTTTTAATATTGAGGGACAATTTGGTCAAAAATTAATTTCTATAGAAATTTCTGAGAATTTTATTTCAATAGCAAAATTTTGTCAAATAATGTATTTCATAGAAAAGTTTGTCAAAATTTTATTTTCTAAGCGAAAATTTTTTTTGAAAATCTTATTTTCTATTGAAAATTAAGTTATTAAGCAAAATTAAATTATAGAAAATTGTTCTAAATTTTATTTATGTTTTCTAAGAGAATTTATTTCAAAATTTCATTTCTATAGAACATTTTCTGGCCTTTTTTTCTATAGAAAATTTTGCCAAAATTTAATTTCTACTAGAAAATTTTCACAAAATTTTATTGCTATGCGAAAGCTTTCTTCAAAATTTTTAAATTGCTCAAATTTTATTGCTATTGCGAAAATTTTGTCACAATTTGATTTCTATGGAAAATTTTGTCAACATTTCATTTCTATAGAAAATTTACTGAAAATTTTATTTCTATTGAAATTTTTTTCATATATTTTTTCTATAGAAAATGTTATCAAAATGTTATTCCTACTGAAAAGTTTTATCAAAAAATTTATTTCTTATAGAAAAATTTTTCAAAATTTTATGTTCTTATCGACAAATTTTCTGAAAATTTTAATTTCTATAAAAAGTTTGCTGTCATAATTTTATTTCTACAAGACAATTATTTTTCAAAATTTTATTTCTATAGAAAATATATTTTGCAAAACTCGCCTAAAGGAGACGTGATAGACATATGGTGTTCTATTGCAATATTGCTCAGGCCGCGCTCTGGCTTCGATCTAGCCATGTCCCGTTCCGTCCGTCTGTCTGCTGAACACATTTTTGTGATCAAAGTCTAGGTCGCAAATTTTAGTCCAATCGTCCTTCAAATTTTGGCACAAGTATGTGTTTTTGGTCAGAATAGAACCATATTTTAGGAAAGAAATAGAGGCTCCGTAAGCCCAATCTGGTTGATCCGATGGCTATATTATTATGGGGGGGGGGGGGGGGGGGGGGGTATAAGGACCGATACGGACCAATTTTGCGCATGGTTAAGTCAGAGACCAATATAACTAACAACATCTTCCAAATTTCAGCCGGGATCGGATTGAAATTAGCTTCTCTTAAGGCTCCGCAAGCCAAATGTGGGGATCGGTTTATATGAGGGCCTATATATAAATATTGACCGATGTGGATCAATGTTTTGCATAGTTGTTTGAGACCATATACTACACCATGCTACCAAATTTCAGCGCGATCGCGATGAAATTTGCTTCTCGTTAAAGGAGCCGAAGCCAAATTTGAGGTCCGTTTATATGGGGGCTACACGTAAAAGTGAACCGACATGGCCCATTTGCAATACGTACATCAATCGATAGCTTGTTTCCTTCGCGAAGTTAGCGCTGATTTCCAAACAGACGGACAGACGGACAGATCGACTCAGAATTTGCACCACGACCAGAATATATATACTTTATGGGGTCTTAGAGCAATATTTCGATGTCTTACAAACGGAATGACAAAGTTAATATACCCCCATCCCTTATGGTGGAGGGTATAACTAGTCATAGTTGTGATTGTTACATTAGTTTGTGTAGCAGGTTTTTGGTCGTTTGTGTGTGTTTTGTATTTTGGCTTTATTATGCTGATAGTTTGAGAGCCATTGGAGGAGAACATTGCAATTAAGGGAGTGAGTTAATTCAAAAGACTCTAGGTAAGCGATGTTAATAAATATGTATGTGGCGGTTGTATTGGTTATTGGATTTTTTTTGAAATGATAAAATAGTTGAATAATCTTTTCTAAATTATTTTTCCACAAACTTTTTCCTTCATTACCTTACACTATGAATAAATCAATGGAACCAATCTAATGCCTCAGGAAAAAATTTCTCTCTAAATTATTCTTATTTCTTGCATTGCACATAATTTCTTTCGGTTTATTGCACATTTTTTTTTTTTTTTGTTCCAATTATCCTTACATGATTTCCTTGCAATGATTACAGTGAAGGAGCTCATTATTAAATGTAAAATGATTTGCCATATCGGCAAAAATTAGTTCCAAGTAAAAAAAAGAAAACGTTAAAAAAAATCTCATATCACCATAGACAACGAGGAAACATGCTAGAAAAATGCAAAAAAAAAAACACACGGCCATTTGCATTTGTTTCTCGATTGCTGAGAAAATAACACCAGGCCCTCAGAATTCAATCTCTTTTTAGCAATTCGAAAAAGGAAGAGCTGTAGAAACAAGAGACGCAAGATTTGCGTTCAATTCACAAAT
>PGFW01058703.1:13294-24772 GCA_003123925.1 Haematobia irritans | reverse complement strand
TTAGTTGTATTAATTTTTTTAATTGAATATTTTTTGATAATAAATAAAAATTGCATTTAAGAAAAAAATTTGCAATATTTTTTCTGTGCAGCTACATATTGTCATTACTCGTAAACGGATTCAAATTGCCATATGGTAATATTTTAACAAATACCATAAAGGAAAAAGCAGTTCATTTAAAGAAATGAAAATACAATAATGAAAGTACAATAAAATTAAAGAAAATAAGCTTAAATTAATTTTAATTAAACTAAACTAAATAATAATTCATGAGAATGGACATTTTAAATCTAAACAAATTAAATTAAAAAGTAATTAATATACGTTCAATATACGTAGCTGCATGTTTTAAATAAATTATTAAATTACGCGATTTTAATAAATTCAACAGGATTTTGTGAAGAAAAAAATTAATAATATAATAATTTGATNTTTATTTTTATTTGTAATTTTTTTTTTCGAAATTCCATTCCACTACTATATCAAGGGACACAATATTAATTCTTATGCACTTTGAGGTGTCTCTTATCTACTCTGAAATCTGTTCTTGCTTGAAATTTATTGTATTCGATCATGCTCACTCTTTCCCTATTGACTTTCTAAATCCCTTTTTTCTCTATACTAACTTTAAGTTTAAAGTACACCAAATGTTTTTTAGTGAATTAGTATAACAAGATGACAAGAATAGAATATCTATAGATGAATGAATAGTTTGGAAATATAATCGAAGTGTGAGAGTAGCAATACACAATGTATATTGTTACTTGAAACAACAAAACAAAAACAATATCGTATTTTACAAAGATCTAATATCTTATAATGGGGATATTATCTTTTACTAAACTATTCATTTAGAATAAGCTTTAAACTCTTATACGTTTACGTAATAATAATAGCAAGTAAAATAAAACTGACGAAAATTGTATTTTTTCTTTAACGGCAATTGAACAAGAAATATGGTAATATTTTGAAGTAATGTATATGTATATATATACAGTGAGTAGCACAAGTTATGTGTTTTGAGAAATTACCAAAGGGTGCCATGACTTTTGTTTCTCACTATATTTATATGTAACTATAGATATAAATATACATACAAGTACAATTCATACACCACAAATTATAAGAAAATTTTTAAAATATATATTTTTTTATCAAAGAGTTTAGCATTATATATGCAATGGCCTATTATAATGATTATCGCATGTTTTACCAGAAATTATTAATGTATGCTAACCATATCCTTGTGTTGATTTTTCACCAAACAGCTGTGGTCAACTATTTGTAGTATACACCACTCCACAGTAGTTTGTTTTCATGTATGGAATTTCTAAGCAAATGGTATTTTCTTTTTTATTTATATCTTTATTTTTTTTTTTTTAATTAATAAAAAAAATATGTTATTTAACCAGTGTTCCTTATAAATTAGCTTAAAATGTTTCGATTATATATAGGTATTGCATTAAGGGTAAATACACCATTGGTAATACTCATTCCCATAAATATTTGTATTTCAAAACCTACACAGAAAGAAATACAAACAAATTTAGGGAATTTTTCAATTAATACTAATATTAATGTTGACAGAAAAATATTCAAATACAAATTAATGCAATTAAATGTCTTCTCATAGCAAAGATCAATCACACAAAGTAACTGAATGAATTTATGTTTGTTACTTCAATAAATGTGCTTCCTTGATTGAAGAAATTTTAATTAAAATTTTTATTGACTCAATTGATTATTAACATATTTGTTTTTGTCTGTAAGAAACACTTTTTTCAAAAAGTATTAAATCGAATGTTTCTAAATTAAAAGTCTACAGTCATTTATTTATTATTTTTTTGTTCTTATTGATCAACTGTACAACTGATCTTATATTTTGGGAAATGCTACACGATGTCTATTAACGGTTCGTATATTTTACGATGTTGCTTAAGCTTTCGATTCTTCTTTTAGTAGGCAATGATAAGGGTGTTTTTTCTATTACAGACAAGCAATTTATCGAAACTTACTACTGCCATATGCAAAAACAAAAAAATTTTTCTTTAAACCTAGTCGTACCATTAGAATTCACGTACTCTTCAATGTACTCTATTGTTTTGAATGTGTGCAAAAATCGGTAACAATTATTTCAAAATTCATGAGTCTTCTTTTCAAGCAATTAATATTTTAGATGTATAGAATTCCTAATGCAATATTTTTTTATATTTTGTCTAAATCGAAGTTTAGATTATATATAAAAACTGTAAGACTAAACTCTTGACTATGCGGGATTGAATAATTGTCTGTCAAAAATTAGAAAAAGAGTAATCTAAGGCGAGTAAAATAGGCTAACAGCAAAAGATATGACAAAAAAAAATAGTGCTGCCAGATCGTATTATAAAACAAAACAGAGATAAATACTAAATGGAATAGTTTTGAGCCACTTTGTTCCATTTATGAAAAATGTTTTTTTTTTTTTATTTTACATCAGTAAACATTCCCTGAACTTGAGATTTTTTATATTACACACGGAAATTATTATTGTTTAACTTTTGGCCGTAATTGTTAGGGTCTCACTTATTTTAATTGAACTGTTCCAGTCTTTGAAATGATATACCAATTCACCCATGCCAATTAAAAAAAAAAGTAAAAAAAAGTAATGAAAAACAATTTAAGTGAATAATTCTTTTTGTTTATTGTATTAATTTTTTAATTGAATATTTTTTGATAATAAATATAAAATTTGCATTTAAGAAAAAAATTTGCAATATATTTTTTCTGTGCAGCTATATTGTTTCATTACTCGTAAACGGTTAATTTGCAAATTGCCATACTATGTAAATTTAACAATAGCAAAAGAAAAAGCAGTTCATTTAAAGAAATGAAAATACAATAATGAAAGTACAATAAATTAAAGAAAAATAAACTTAATTAATTTAATTAAACTAAACAAAATATAAATTCATGAAGAATGGAATTTTAAATCTAAACAAATTAAATTAAAAAGTAATTAATATTATTTATTGAACTAGCTGCATGTTTTTAAATAAATTATTAAATTACGCGATTTTAATAAATTCAACAGGATTTTGTGAAGAAAAAAATTAATAATATAATAATTTGATTTAATCAGTAATTAGATGTCCCCTTGGTATGGGAATAGTAATTAAATCCCCTTCTAAAAAAAAGTATTTTGTTGTATTGTATTGATTAAGCAAGATTTAATATAAATTAAACAATAATGTTCCTTCACTGAGCTCACCTGGCATCTCTCTCTGTTAAATTAAATTACATATATTATTTTTTAGGAACTTTTTATTTTCATTGTAAGTGAAGAATCAAGCTTTCTTTTATTTTCAACTAAACTTGGCGAAACTTTCGTTCGCCTCGAGACGAAGGAATTGCCAAAATCATACATACATTGATATCGGGAGAACAATATTTGTTCGATTTAAAATTGTTTCAGTTTTCTAAATTCGGAGATTTTTCTGTAAAAATATTTTAAAGGCTTAATTAAATTCGAATCAAATCAACCCAATCTTGTTCAATAAAATTTTGTTTTATTTTACTATTTACTTAATTTAAAGTTTAATTTGACTTTACTTTTAAACTTTTTAAATGGAATAAATACGTCAGCAACATTAGGCCGTTTACTATATTGTTAAGAGTATAAATAGATATGCCGTTTTAAATGATTCCAGCTATTCCGAAGAGTATTAAAATAGGTCGATAATTACCAGCACTTTCATCAGCTGATAGCAAATAAATGAAATTATATATTTTTAATGCAAAATCCCATTAAAATTGTGCAACGAAACATTCTCATTAAGACAATGAAAAGCGAAAAGTACACAGAAAAAAATTCCACGAAAATGTTTCCGATTAAAGTCTTAATAGAGTTTTAAAAAATATATTCAATTAAAACTTTATTGATTCAGCAAATTTTTTAATTGAAACAAAAATTAATAGTATCAATTAATTTTTTAATTGGATCAATTTTTTAATTGACTTCCAGTAGCGAGATCTGCTCTGGATTGAACACCAGGGCAATGATGTTATGGATAACTGAAACAACTGTTGCCTCGAGTACTTAAAGAAAACAGGCCTTTTGTTACTTTTTTTTTCAAATTTTTACAGAGAAAACTCTCTTTTAAACTTGTTTTAGTGCCGCTCATATTGGACAGCTATATCTAAAATTCAAACAATGAAACAACGAATTTCATTTCAAAAACATTTCCCGAATATATTATACATTTTTCTATTCACCCTATATCCTTATCATCCCCGCTTGTATGTATTGTACTTGTGATTGTATTGTATCAATGAATATCTTCCATAGCCAATTAAAAAATTTATATCGCTTTAATATTACCATGTTTCAGTTAACAAAAAAACTGATTTGGACCATTAATAATATCTAGATTTTTTTACATACATAATAAATATACACATATACAAATACATATATATATATATATTTGTCTTTTTACGGAATTGATAAAGTTTACAGTTTTGTTAGATGGTATTTCCACATAACAAATAAATACAGCAAAAAAAAACATAAAAAATAACAAAACAGAAGCAATCATGTGTGTTTAGATCAAATATTGTGTATTAAATAAAATAATATTGCCAAAAATTAAAACAAACAAAAACGAACATATAACTAAACAAAAGAAAAATTCTTTAGGCTGACTAGATATTTGTAAAAAACAAAACAAAAAAACATTGACAATGGTTTATATTTCAAAAGCCATTATACCTAACCACATACATACATACATATGAACTGATACCAAGCCGAGATACCCGTCCACTGGAAACCCCTATGCAGTAATTCCTTAGCAACAGTTCGAGGAATGTACATTTGCAAAAATTACGTTCGTCATCTGCCAGGGGCCTTTATCCCACCTATCTAAGGCGCTTAACCACCGCACATTACTGTTTGAAAAGTTGCGTAGGCACGAGATACAGTAATTCATGACACTATAGAACATTTTCATGTTTACACCTCACGCAAGATATTAAGAAAAACTTTTGAGGTCCGTCAAAATTCTGAGTCCGCACTGCTATCGGTACATGAAAAATTATTACAACCCAACGCCGACGTCGTTATACCACAGAGCTAATAAAGTCAAGAAGCAACTAATTGATAATTGATATAATCTAAACATGAGAAATGGTACCGTAGTCGCATCAGTATGAACTAAAGATGAATGTTATCAACCATGGGTTAACGCGACGAGGAGAAAGACCAACGAAACCACCCCGAAGCCCCTGCGATACTATCGGCAACATCTAAGGGCAAGAGAAAAAGGCTCCCGGCTACAAAATGTTACTAGTCTTTACCATTATCCTACAAAATACATTCAAACTCAAGCAGATACATAAATTTAAACAAACCGCAAGTAAGCAATAGAGCAATGGAACCGAGTGCAGACAAGTCATTAATCCTATTACGAACCAGATTGCATATCGACCCGAAATTTTGTGGGAGTCGTTGGATAACATTTACATCGGAAAAAATTCTCTAAAGGACGACCCCAACGTTGGGGAATCACGAAAGGGACGCTGTCCTAATATGGCTCTAGCAGTTTTTTTTTTATAAATTAGTTATGAAAATTTATTGTCACCACTGTTACTATAACAATAAGGAAATTGATTTATGGAGAGATTTGGGCTGTGCAAATATTGTTCGCCCTATAAAAATTCCTTAAATCTGAGCAAAACAATGCGGAACTTTATATACAAATATAAACGTATAGCTGAGTTGGAAGATAATATTTGGTCGCAAATAGTTTTATGTCTACATACCGCGTTTTAATCAAAGAGCTGTTAACATAACAATTTTAAAGAAAAATTAAGTCGTCGAGAATAGAACGATAAAATGAATCTAGAACACACATATCTAGTCTTAATTATAGCTTAGAGTCAAGTCTTAACTAAATCATTGGACATTTCTATCTATTGATAAAGAGCTCTAGCAAACTACCTACACAAGGTCAGACTCATCATTCTGAGATATCACTATGTTAGTATACATTCCTCCTATGCCACAATAAACACCACCTCGCGGACGGTTAAGCAGAACAGCTAGACCGTATACCGAGTTTCATTACGCTGGGACTGCCAAATACACAATAACAGAAAAAGATGAGCTGTACACGATAAAGCATCTTCATTTTGATACAACAAAGAAAGCGAATCATTTTACTTTATACAATTGCGCAAAATCATGCTATAACTGTGACGTATTTGAAATAACCATGACAAATAATTATATTGCAGACAGTGATACTTACTCTATCAGCTAGTTGATAAAGTATTCTGTGTGATGAATATATCCAACTTATACCTCAAAATATTCAGGTATATAAAAGGATATTAACTAAAATATGGTAATGTTTCCTTATCGATAAAAACCAAAAATATATCTTTGGTGCTTATATATATCGACTTACCTTAAATAAAAAAATAAATGAAAAGGAATACACATAACCATAATGTTACTAGAGCCGAAAACTTAAGCACGACAGTATATGACTGCAGGGCAATGAGATTTAAATCTAATATAATAGTGCAGGCGAATATCGGATACGGCAGACATTTATCACTCAAAATATTCAGACTGGGTTGGCCTGAGCTCGCCTACTACACATCCTTGCGAGTTTCATAACACAATAGACACAACAATAAGACACTACCTGGATAAAAAGTTCACGAGAAACTTCTGTTCGCGAAAAATCTTGAACAATATCGTACTGCCACTACTTATACCATCGCGACTTTTTTCAACCTCTACTGAGGCCATGAATTATCTCCATTTGCGCGCAGACCAATTGAAATTCAGTACAGAACATGCCGAGTACCTATAAAAAAGAAATTATCAAAAGCGCTTCGCGCAACGGTCGGTTGTAAAAGCGAGAACGTCGTGAGAACTATCATAGATAACATCAAGATTTCGCATTTTTGAACATATGCTAAATAAGAAAAATTCACATACTCTATATATTCCGTCCTCTGCTAATAGTTTACCCTACTAGGCATATGATGAGAGATATCAACACCCATCGCGCTGAAATATATCTTAGGCGCATAATGAGGCCGTATATCAAGAAAGTCACTTTGGATCAGCCTAACATATAAGGAGCGATATCAAAGAATTTAACTCATATATAATTGTGAAAACAATATCATGAATTAATAATAAAAAATCAAGTAAACCGAGAACTAATGAACAAAATCTGAGACATCACTATATTACATACAATGAATAAAAAAGTTTTTTTTTACGTATTCTTTAGCAAAAAATTATATTTGATAAATGCAAAACAAGCCAATAAGCTCTGGCTAACTTCTGAGTTCGGCCATGATCAAATTCTTCCTGAACGCACAAACCCATGAACGACAGTGTAATTCCAATATTCCGCGACGCGTTCTACACAGACACGGCTATACATCCATAAAGGAGAACACGAGCAGCAGTTATCTTATCATTACAACTCTTCTGCGCTCTTACACCAGCATACAATATGATCTCAAAACTTACACCTTCACATGCCATAATGTTCACCAATTATGCATTGCAACACACAACTACCCCTGCTGCCTTCGAATACTAATCACAGAATAATCTCCGTCGCGTTTAGACAAAAAACGCAATTAGCCAACTTGAGCCCTCACCTCGCAACTTGCACTTGACGCGCGATCCCACTTTCAAGTAACACGCACACAACACATCTCTACTAGCTCTTCGGCTAGATATAAGCATTACTAGATGAAATAGGCGACAAAAAAATTTAAAAAAAAAAACTACTACCGATCCCTCCTCACGAACATATACCGAGAGAGAATTTGTCTGATGCCTGATCAGATCATGCACAAAAAGACCTATACCATTATACAATCACCCGAAGCATAGTACACACTTAAATACTATCACCATTTAAGAATGTACAACAGACAAGACCATACATAAGAACATCGATAATTTACTTATCTTATCCGCTATCACCTCAATTAGACCACCCTAATATAAGAGGTAGTAAGCAGAATTAGGCAAATATCTCAAGAGGAATAAACTGCGGAGAACTTAAATCACAATATAGACCAGCCAAAAAACCGACAGCAGACTTGGCATATTACAAGGAACCAAATCACAATTAGTCTACAGTCCACAGAACCACAGTCCTAAATAATGCAAAAAGTGAAAGGACGATCAGGAAAGACTTAATGCGAGCGTGTACAGGCTATCGAACCTGCACAAAATTAAAAACACTATAAAACTCCAACCAAACAACAACGAGCAACAGCACCGGACAATCGCTAAACTGACACGGAATTTAAGTCATATATGCCAGAAATCGAACGGTATCACACGTTCATACTATTAATGTATAGAGTAGGACTAACTATACAATGAACCATAAGTAAACATCTTGGCGTGTAGCATACATAAATAGCATTCAATCACTAGTACAAACAACAAATACACAATTAAACTAAAAAACAGATAAAGCCATAGGGGTAAAGTGTATAAAATAAACAATAGGTATCTGGCGCAAGATTATATATACCTGCCACATAAATTACTTAGGCACGGCCACGTCTAGTACCTTATTAGCCCTGTGCTATGCAAAAACATCGGACCCTCATTGTTCACACTACAGCCCATATATCGCTTTAGGTGTCTTACTCATCGTAGATATTGGTAACGACACCAATAAAGGATTCCTACCATTACACAACGGTTATCTAGTCGATTCCAAATGCGAAGTAATCGCAACTATCTTAAACTAGCGCAATATCGTCACAACTAGTGATTAATGAGTCGTCAAGAGCAGAATGCCAAAGAAAGTCCTCTCCAATCAGAATTGCAATTCACCTCTAATCTCGATAAAATAGGTATAAAAATCAGCCATTAAACTAAGTCAACTAAAACTACAATATGAGGCGATCCAAACAATTTAGGGAAAATAGGTGCAAGACAACAGTTACCCGTCTGATGTGTCATTTAGTAAAAAATCCAAGTGGTTACCTCACATTAAGTTTAGAGTAATATATCATAGACCTCTCCACAAACAATCCTCCGACCAACATTCTCTATCATGAGAACAAATGAAGCACAATATCATAGAAAACCTTTACGAGCGAAAATCATCAAGATTTATATTATTCATCGATCCAAGAAAAAAAGATCGATCTATAGCCGACAGAACCTTAGTACTGTTACGGAACGCCGAGCGAACCGGCCATAAACGCAGCTGAACAATCCATCAGAATCTATTAATATCATGGAAGAAATGGAGCCGTTTACAAATGCAAACAGTACAATTTAGGTATAATTTTTATATCTATCCAGCGCATAATAATATAATAAATATGGTCTTAGACCATGCATTACGACATAATCTATATATAAATACGCCAAAGTTATGGATACAACAAAAATATTAGGATGCACCTAACATATTCTCACTATATGCATTTACACATAAAGAGAAACCACTATACCAAACTCAGTAACTTAATGGTATAAAATCTCTTCTCACAGTTACTAAATAAAATACTAAACTGATCATTAATATAAAATAAAACTATTGGTTAGCCACTCTTCAAAGATAGCCACACTCACTTTCTTCCTCAACAGTAATGTGTCTAATTTGATCCCCATAATGATACATATGACCAACAATATTTAAGTATTAGTAGGGTAAATAGTTTCACAATAAATAAAAAGAGAAAAGGGAGCATAGTTTATAATATTTAATATTAATCATCGATTAAAATCATGTCTAGAATTTTTCATCATAATCTTTGGGCAAACAGCAGTCAAAATACCAGCAGTATAAACGAAGAAAATATCACATATGTATTGCATAATACATACAAAAATACAAAGAGATAATTCAATTGGCATCATTTAATTAAACATATCGAGAACAATTCTATCTTTTTTCTCTCAATTTTTCTTTCCATATTGGACCATAGCGTTAACCCTGGTCTTTGTCATTTTTGATATGCGTAATAATCACCTACTATAAATCTAATATTCTGAGACGACAAATATTGTAAAGTATATGTATTTATGCACCTTTAGTAGCATATCACTCTGAAATACTGTTCTTGCATTTGGTGAATTATTGAGGGAATGCATGAGAGAACTTTTCGCTCAAGTGCATTCAATCAATTATGCAGGATCTTCTTCACATCGCGAAAAAAATTCGAACAAATTCTGTAGAAACAAGTAGCCTTATCTTGGCTTCCTTGTCATTGCATAGATTTGGTTCATAGATAAAATTACAGCGACCTTCCCTTACTCCTAAAGACTTTTTCAATAAATCCATATAGTTACTTATTACGTGAATTTAAGGAAGTACGCCAAATATGTGCTCCTTATATCGAATTAGTATTGGATCATAAAATTAGGAGAAAGAAAATCGAAAACATGAAGTAGAAAAGTCTAGCCAGTAACACGCCAGTTACCGAGCGTGATCACGAGTGCAGACAATAAAACACGTATTTTTTATTCGGCTGCCTGAGCGTGAACAAACAAAAACAATATGGTAATTTACAAAGATCTAATATCTTATAATGGGGATATTATCTTTTACTAAACTATTCATTTAGAATAAGCTTTAAATCTTATACGTTTACGTAATAATAAGAGCAAGTAAAATAAAACTGGAAAATTGTATTTTTTCTTTAACGGCAATTGAACAAGAAATATGGTAATATTTTGAAGTAATGTAATTAATGTATATATTTAGATGAAGCACAAGTTAATTGTTTGAGAAATTACCAAAGGGTGCCATGACTTTTGTTTCTCACATATTTATAGTAACTATAGATATAAATATACATACAAGTACAATTATACAACACAATTATTAAGAAAATTTTAAAATATATATTTTTTTATCAAAGAGTTTAGCATTATATATGCAATGGCCTATTATAATGATTATCGCATGTTTTACCAAGAAATTATAATGTATGCTAACCATATCCTTGTGTTGATTTTTCACCAAACAGCTGTGTCAACTATTTGTAGTATAACCACTCCACAGTAGTTTGTTTTCATGTATGGAATTTCTAAGCAAATGGTATTTTCTTTTTTATTTATTTATTTTTTTTAATTAAAAAAATATGTTATTTAACCAGTGTTCCTTATAAATTAGCTTAAAATGTTTCCGATTATATATTAGGTATTGCATTAAGGGTAAATACACCATTGTATATACTCATTCCATAAATATTGCGATCTCAAAACCTACCAACAAGAAATACAAACAATTAGGGGAATTTTCAATTATACTAAAATTAAGTTGACAGAAAAATTTCAAATACAAATTAATGCAATTAAAGTCTTCTCATAGCAAAGATCAATCCACACAAAAGTTAACTGAATGAAATTTATGTTTGTTTACTTCAATAAAGTGCGTTCCTGATGATTTAGGAAATTCATTAATCTAAAATTATTTATATGACTCA
>PGFW01058690.1:678-11408 GCA_003123925.1 Haematobia irritans | reverse complement strand
TGTTGGACGACCACTTTGTGCATTATTGTTCATTGTAATGAAATTCTAAAAATTTCATATCATCAACTATTATTTCCAGCATAATAGAAGAAGCATGCTCAAGTTCCCGAGCGAACCAACCATCCAAACGAACATATAAGAGGAGTAACATAAATAGGAAGATAAATAGCCTGCTGGAAAGAAAACAGCTTGAACTTGTGGTTTCTTGGGCACTATCAATCTTTGCCTACCGCACTTTAATCCCAATGCATGCTGTTTTGGTTTTTACGTCCCTCATTTCCCATAATCATTTCGAATGCAGTGACAAGTACTACTGGCACAATGGACAACCACAGAACATGAAATAGATGTGATGCAAATGTGGTGTGTTATGGCTGCCCTACCAGTTCAATGCTAAAGTACCCCAGTTTTTATAGCCAATGTTCATTTGTTGTCCTTTTGGTGGACAAAGTACATTCTTTGCAAGAGGGTAAAAGGTGTAATTTGGCAATTGGGGAAATTTGAATCGTTCAAGAAGAGTAGTCCCAATAATGGTTTCGTTACCCCAATCTCAGGGTGAAGATCGGTTTCATCAAAATGAACCGGTTTTTGATTGCTTTTTGCAATAGAAAATACGGGACTAAAATTTGAAAAATTCAATGGCATTATGAACAAATATTAGGCAGTCTCGAGATGAAAATATCAAATTCCCAGTCGTTCAACCAACAAAACTACCGAAACAATCTGGAATGATCTCTACAACAGGCAAAAGAAACGAATCATTAAAAAAAGTAGAGGAAAGCCTCAAGTAAATCTACATTTTTCTCAAAATCTTAATACAAATTGTGTTGGTTGGCTATAAAGTGATTACATTTCCAAATATACAGCCAGCAAATACATAATAAATTTGTACACTAATCAATTTGAAATAAATTGTAAAACTATATGAAAATAGAAAAATATGAGATAAATGTAATAATATCTTAAAAGACTAAAGCTTGAGATCGGGCCAACAAAATAAAAAGTAATAACTAAATTCAGAATTTATCTCCGTTATGGGAAATAAAATAAGAAATAACAAGTTAAAGAACCGGCATGCAAATGGCGATGGAAAACCTAATACTCTTTGAAGAAATATACACTAAATATGATAAATTTAATATTCTGAAGACAAATCGACCTGAATCTGCCCAAAAAATGGTCGGAAGATGTGATTTGTGTTTTTCCTATATTGATCCCAAAGCATTTGTCCCTATATTGTTAAAAGAATATACTTGCTATATAACACCAAACAAGGTATATCTCACCAAACCCGCAGAGCCCGGATCATGAATCGAATTGATCACGTGTGGACACAATTGAAACAGAGCGGAAGAACTTTAAAATTTTTAGCAGCAGATACTCTCAAAAACTTATGGAATATGGAGGCCAATTCCCGTAATTTGTATGTTGTAGTTTATTAGAAAAAAGTCGGCGAAAAGATATATATATGGAGCGAATTAATAATCTGAAACAATTTTCTTCCACAATCAAGACTGGGTTTATCTGAGTCTATTGGACTTAGACTGCGAAATAGAACTTTGAGACAAAAATATGTTTCATCGGCGGCGGACGATGGATTTTTGGCCAGCCCGGCCAAAAAAAATAACTACCAAAATTGTGGAAACATTTTAAGGCAAAAAACTACCAAACAATCTATTTTGTAAAATGTTATTTTCAATAGAAAATTTTTGCCAAAATTTTTTCTATACGAAAACTTTGGTAAAATTTTATTTCTATAAGAAATTTTTATCAAAATTTTCATTCTATGGAAATTTGTACATGTTTATTTCTATAGAAAATTTATCAAAAATTTTTAAATTCTACAACTGAAAAGAATAATTTATTTACATTTATATTAAAAGATTATACGCAACTTAATTTTAGGATGCCAAATTTAACAAATATTGGAAAAATTTCTTTAAAAATAATGAAATTTGAGTAAAATAAAGTTTATAATCTTTGTTTCCAAAATTTTTATACCTGCTCCACACTGTGGAACAGGGTATTATAAGTTAGTGCATAAATGATTTGCAACACCAATCCCAGAAGGCAGACGAGATAGACATCATGGGGTCTTTGCAAAAATGCTTCAGGGTGGGTTCCTGAGTCGATATATGCGATGTCCGTCTGTCGTCTGTTCCGTCTGTCCGTGAAAACGAACATTTTTTGTAAATCAAAAGTCTAGGTCGCAGTTTTAGTCCAATCGACTTCAAAAATTTGGGCACAAGTATGTGTCTTGCTCAGAATAAGGACCCTATTGATTTTGAAGAAAATCGGTTCAGATTTAGATATAGCTGCCCCATAATATATTTCGCCCGATATGGACTTATATGGCCCCAGACCAGCCAGGAGTCTTTACCGTAATTTGCTTTAAGAATTTTGGCAGCAAGAAAAACTATTAGTACTATAGTCAAAGTGTGCCAAATTTTATTGAAATTCGTTCAAAAGAATTTAGATATAGCTACCATCATATATCTTTCGCCCGATATGTCACTAATATGGAACCGCAAGCAGCCACAGTTTTATAACCGATGTTAACTTGAAATATTGTATTAACATAACACTTAGTCCCGTATAGTCAAGTGTGGCAAAATTTGATGAAATCGTTTCAATTTAGAATAGGGCTGCCCATATATATTTTTCCGCCCGATATGTGACGTTAATATCGGCCCCAGAAGCCAGATTTTGGCCGAATTTGGTTGAATAATTTTGCACTAGGAGTATACAGTTAGTAAGTAATAGTCAAAGTGTGCAAAAATTTGATTGAAATCGTTCAGATTTAGATATAGCTCGCCATATTATATCTTTCGCCGATATGGACCTAATATGGTCCTAAATAGCTGGTAGAGTTTTGACCCAATTTGGTTGAAATTTTGCACAGGGAGTAGATTTAGCATTGTAGCTATGTATGCCAAATTTGGTTGAAGTCGATTCAGATTTAGATATAGCTCCCATATATATCTTTCGCCCGATATGCACTTATATGGACCCAGAAGCCAGACTTTTATCCCGATTAGCTTGAAATTTTGCACAAGGAGTACAATTGGTAGTATAGTCATGGTGTGCGAATTTGATTGAAATCGGTTCAAGATAGATATAGCTTCCATAGTATTATTTTTCGCCGATATGGACTTATATGGCCCCAGAAGCCCGAGTTTTTGCCCAATTTTGGTTGAAATTTTGCACAGGAAGTAGATTTAGCATTCTAAGCTATGGCTGCCAAAATTTGATTGAAAGTCGGTTCAGATTTATAATAAAGCTCTCCATATATAGCTTTCGCCCGATTTACACTCATGATGACCACAGAGCCGAATGTTTTGATCCGATTGTAGTTGAATTTGTCACATGGAGTAGAATTAGCATTGTAGCTATGTCTGACAAATTTGGTTGAAATCGGTTCAGATTTAGATAGTAGCTCCATTATATATGTTCTTCTGTATTTCTGACAAAAATGGTCAAATACCAGCATTTTCCTTGTAAAATCGCCACTGTTTAGTCGAAAAGTTGTAAAACTGACGTCTAATTTTCCTAAACTTGTAATACATATATATCGAGCGATAATATCATAAATTAAACTTTTGCGAAGTTTCCTTATAAATTGCTATCAGATTTAAAATGTTTCCCCATATTTTTTTTTTATCTAAAATTGGTGTTCCACCCTAGGTGCATGTAGCCAACACTAAATTTTGGAAGTCTAATAGATTTTGTAAAGAGTCTATCAAATCTGTCCAAATCGTATGGATATTTAAATGTATGTATTTTGGGACAAATTCTTGTATATAGGCACCCAACACATTTGATCGGATGTGATATGGTAACGAAAATTTAGATCTACAAGTGTGCAAGGTATAATATAGTCGGCCGGCCCGACTGTTAGACTTTCCTTACTTTGTTTTTCATTAATTTAGGGGACAAATTTTGAAATTTGCGTCCTCCGTTAAAGTCGCATATCTATGAACTAATGGCCAATTTTCGCTTAAAGTAAAGAAACAACAATTTTTGTATTAATGGATATTTCCTTCAGTTAATTGCAATATTTAAAAGCTGTAGATTTAAGTAAAAACGCTTCAAATATAGGCTAAAGACTTATTTTGAGGATTTAGCGTCTTTAGTTTAAAGTTTTTTGGAATTAAGAAAAACATTTTGTACTTTGAAAGTATAACGTTATAAATTTAGATTTTTAATTGGCATTGTTTTGTTACCATGAGTACCTTTATTAATACACGCGAAAAGGGAAGCAAATGTTGATATATGAGATCTGTATCACTAATTTTAGATTTTATTGATGCTAGATTTAAATCCAGATAGGTCGCTAAAAAATTCCTATTTATTTTAAGAGAAGCCGCATCTTTAGCTCGGAATCAGATACCAAAATCCTTAAAGGGAAGGTCAAAATCTGGATGGATCGAAGTAAACGTTTTTTTTGAGCTGTATATGAAAAATTTGTCAAAATTTAGTTCTATAGATAATTTTGTCAAATATTTTATTTCTATAGAAAATTTTATCAAAATTTTAATTCTATGAAAAATTTTGTCAACATTTTACTTGCTATATGAAAATTGGAGCTAAAGACTGCGAACTAGACCTTTGATCACAAAAAATATGTCACATACGGAACGGATTTTGGACACTCGAACCAAGAAATAATCTAACGCAAAATTAGGAGAAATTTTTAAAGGCAAAAAACTACCAAACAAGCAACTTATTTTGCAAAATTTTATTTCTAATTTAGAAAAATTTTGTCAAAGAATTATTCTATTGAAAACTTTGTCACAAATTTTATTTCTAATAGAAAATTTTTGTCAAAAAATTTTTATAGAAAATTTTTATCAAAATTTTATTTTTATAGAAAGATTTTGTCAAAATTTTTATTTCAGTAAAAAATTTTGTTAAACGATTTTATTTCCCAATACGACAATTTTATCAAAAATTTTTATTTTAATAGAAATTTTTTCAACAAATTTGTATTTCTATAGAAAATTTTGTCAAAATTTTTATTTATATAGACAATTTTTTCACAATTTTATTTTATAGAAAATTTTGTCAAAAAATTTATGTTTCCTATAGAAAAATGTTGTCAAAATGTATATTTGCATAGGAAAATGTTTTGTCAAGATTTTTATTTCTACAGAGAAAAGTTGCCAAAATGTTATCATTAATAAAATAATATTATCAAAAGTATATTTCTATGGAAATTTTTATCAAAATTTATTTCTGTAGGTATTTTTTTTTTCAAAAATTTTATGTCCATAGAAAAACTTTGTCAAAAGTTTTAAAATTCCTACAGGGAATTTTTCGAAAATTGGTTTATTTCTATAGGAAACTTTTCGAAATTTTAATTTATAATAGAAAATTTTGTTAAAATTTTATTTCTATAGAAAAATTTTTTCAAAATTTTAATTTCTATAGAATTTATTCAAAATTAATTTCTATAGAAATTTTGGTCAAAAATTTTTATTTCCATAGAAAATTTTGTTAAAAAATAATTTATTCTATAAGAAAAAATGTTGTCATAAATTGTATTTGCATAGAAATTATTTGTCAAAATTGTATTTCCATAGAAATATGTCAAGAATTTTATTTCTATAGAAAATTGACTAAGACTGCGAACTAGAACTGTTGATACAAAATATGTTCACAGACAAGACGGACGTGAACGGCTTTTTTGGCCACTCGACCAAAACTAAATTTACTAAAATTGGAAACACATTTTTAACAATAAACAAGTAAGGAAGTCTAAAGTCGGGCGGGGCCACTAATATTATACCCTGCACCACTTTTGTAGATCTAAATTTTTCGTTAACCATATCACATCCGTCAAATGTGTTGGGTGCTGATATACACAGAATTTGTCCGCCAAATACATACATTTAAATATCATACGAATTTGGAACAGAATTTGATAGACTTTCTACAAAATCATAGACTCAATTTAATTGGCTATGCACTAGGGTGGAACACAATTTTAGTAAAAAAAAAAAATATGTGGAAATCATTTAAATCTGAAGCAATTTTAAGGAAACTTTTTCGAAAAAGTTTATTTTATGATTTATCGGCTCGAATATATAATGTATTTACAAGTTTAGGAAAATTAGAGTCAGTTTAGACAACTTTTCGACTAAACAGTGGCGATTTTACAAGGAAAATGCTGGTATTTTGAACAGCATTTTTGTGAAATACCAGAAAGAACATATATATGGAGCTATATCTAAATCTTGAACCGATTTCATAACACAAATTTGGCAACATAGCTACAGATGCTAATCTACTCATGTGCCAAATTCTAACTAAAAATCGGGAGCAAAACATTGGCCTCTTGTGGTCCATATGAGTGTAAATCGGGCCGAAAAGCTATATATGGGAGCTAATATAAATCTGAACCGATTTCAATCAAATTTGGCACGCATAGCTAGAATGCTAAATCTACTTCCTGTGCAAAATTTCAACCAAATTGGGCAAAACTCGGGCTTCTGGGGCCATATAAGTCCATATCGGCGAAAAATATATATGGAAGCCTATATTAAATGTGAAGCCGATTTCAATCAAATTCGCACACATGACTTATACTCCAATTGTACTCCTTGTGCAAGAATTTTCAAGCTAAAACGGGATAAAATTCTGGGCTTCTGGTCCATATAAGTGCATATCGCGAAAGGTATATATGGGAGCTATGATCTAAATCTGAATCGACTTCAAACCAAAATTTGGCAACATAGCTACAATGCAAAGTCTACTCTTGCAAAATTTCTAACCAAAATTTGGGTCAAACTCTAGCTTTTAGAAACCATTAGTTGTCATATCGGCGAAAGATATATATGGGAGCTAATATCTAAATCTTGAACCGATTTCATCAAATTTTGCAGCACCTTTGACTATAACTACCTAACTGTACGTCCTAGTGCAAAATTTCAACCAAATTCGGCAAAATCTGGCTTCTGGGGCCAATAGTTAAGTACGATATCGGGCGAATAGATATAATGGGAGCTATATCTAAATCTGAAACCGATTTCAATCAAATTTTGCACGACTTGACTAAGACTAAGTGTTATGTTAATACAATATTTCAAAAGTAAAAATCGGTATAAGAACTGTGGCTGCTGGTCCATATTAAGTGGCATATCGGGCGAAAGATATATTATGTGGAGCTAATATCTAAATCTGAACCGATTTCAATAAAAATTGGCCACACTTGACTATAAGTACTAATTGTTCTCTTGTGCAATAATTTTAAGGGCAAAATTACGGTAAGGACCTGGCTTCCTGGGGCCATAATAATCCATATCGGGCGAAATATATATATGGGAGCCCTATATCTAAAATCTGAACGCGATTTCTTTCCAAAATCAAATAGGGATCTATTCTGGAGCCAAGACACATACTTGTGCCAAAATTTTTGAAGTCGTATTGGACTAAAACTGCGACTAAGACTTGATTACAAAAAATGTGTTCACGGACAGACGAACAGACGGACAGACGGACAACGGACATCGCTATAAATCGACTCAAGGAAACCACCCTGAGCATTTTTGCCAAAGAACATACCATGTGTCTATCTCGTCTGCCTTCATGGGTTGCAAACATATGCACTAACATTATAATACCTGTTCCACAGTGTGGGAGCAAGGGATAAAAAAACTACAAAAGAAAATCGTATTAGGCAAAAATTTTGTTTCCAGTAGGAAAATTTTATCAAAAATTTTATTTCTGTAGAATATTTTGTTTAAATTTATTTTTCAATAGAAAAAAAAAAAAAAATTTTTTTTGTCAAAATTTTTATTTCTATAGAACATTTTGTCAAAAGTTTAATTCCTATAGAAAATTTTGTCAAACAATTTTTTATTTCTATAAAAAATTTTTTCAAATATTTATTTCTGTAGAGAAATTTTGTCAATTCTATTTCAATAGAGAAATTTTGTCAAAATTTTATTTCCATAGAAACATTTTTTCAAATTATTATTTCTATATATTTATGTATTGCTATAGAAAATGATTTCGCAAAATTTTATTTCTATAGAAAAACGTTATCAAAATTTTAATATTTCTATATGAAATTTGTCAAAATTTTTATGGAAAATTTTATCAAAATTTATTTTAATAGAAAATTTTGTCAAAATTTTAATTCTATAGGACTTTTTTCAAAATTTTATTACTATATAAAATTTGTCAACAATTTAATTTCTAATAGAAAATTTGTCAAAAATTCTATTTGTATAGAAAATTTTGTCAAACTGCATTTCTATGAAAAGATTTTTGTCGAAAAATTTTTTAAACTATAAACAAGTAAGGAAAAGTCTAAAGTCGGGCCGGGGCCGACTATATTATAACCCTGCACCACATTGTGACTAAATTTCGATACCTATCACATCCGTCAAATGTGTTTGGGGGCTATATAAAGGGTTTTTGTCCGCAACATACATACATGTTAAATAATCACTCGATCTGGACAGAATCATAGACTTTTATCAAAATATACTAGACCAAAATTGAAGTCGGCTTAATGCACTTAGGGTGGAACACAATGTTAGTAAAAAAAATTGGGAAAACATTTAAATCTGAAGCAATTTTTAAAGGAAAACTTCGCAAAAGTTTTATTTATGATATATCGCTCGATATATATTGTATTAGTAGTTTAGGAAATTAGAGTAATTTTTATCAACGTTTTCGACTAAGCAGTGGCGATTTTTACCCAAGGAAAATGTTGTAATTTTGACCAATTTTTGTCGAAACCTGAAAAATTATATATATATTGGGAGACTATATGCTTAAACACAAACCGATTTTAACCAATTTGGGGCACGCAAGCTACAATTCAAATTCTACTCCCTGTGCAAAATTTCAACTAATCGGAGTTCAAAATTGGCCTCTGTGATCATATAAAGTGTAAATCGGCGAAAAGTTTAAAATATGAGAGATATATCTATAATCTGAAACGCGAGATTTCAACCAAAAATTTGGCAACGCAATAGCAACAATTGTAATTCTACCTTCCTGTGCAAAATTCAACTAAATCGGGGCAATAAAATTGCCTCTGTGGTCATATGATTGTAAATCGGGCGAAAGTTATATATGGGAGTTTATATCTAAATCTGAACCGATTTCAAGTAAAATTTATCACACTTGACTAATAGTACAATTGTTCTTCTTGTGTAAGAATTTTAATCAAATTAAGGGCAAAAACTCTGGCTTCTGGGCCATAATAAGTTCACATATCGGCGAGAATATAATATATGGGAGCTATAATCTAAATCTGAAACCGATTTCTTCCAAAATCAATGAGGGTTTTCATTTCTGAGCCAAAATACATACTTTGTGCCAAATTTTAATCTATTGACTAAAACTGGCGACCTAGACTTTGATTTAACAAAATGTGTTCACGGACAGGACGGACATGGCTAATGATCGACTCAGGAGCCCACCCTGAGCATTTTTGAACAAAGACACCATGAGTCTATCTCGTCTCACTTCTGGGGGTTGCAAAACATATGCAACTAACCTTATAATACCCGTACCACAGTGTGGCGCAAGGGTATAAAAAATTATTGTCAAAATTATAATTTCTATGAAAATTTAACTCTATAAAAATTCTTGTCAAAATATTATTTCTATATTTTTATTTCTATAGAAAATTTTGTCAAAATTTTATTTCTATAGAAAATATTTTTCAAAAATGTAATTTCTATACAAAACTTTGTCAAATAATTTTATGTTTTTTTAGAAAATTTGGTTAGATTTTATTTCTATAAGAAAATTTTGGCTAGATGTTTATTTCTATAGATTTTTTTTTATTGGTAGGTTAAATTTTTTTCAAAACAATAGAAAATTTTGTCAAAATAATTTCTATAAGAAAAGGTTTGTCAAAGATTGTATCTCTATAAAAAAATTCTGTCAATAATTTTATTCTAATAAAAATTTTTGCCCAAAATTTTATTTCTGATAAGATTGTCTCCTTCTGGGATTTGGAAAACAAATTTGTAACTTATAATACCCTGTTCCACAGATTTGGCTCAGGGTGTAATTAAAATATTAAGTATCGCCAATTAAAATAGACATTATAGAAAAAAAAAACTCTATAATTGATTTCAGCTAAACTTTGACATTAAATCGATAGAAAAATCCAACCATAATCTATATTGGAAATTCATAGAAGGTATAAAAAACTCTTAAAATTGCAAGGAAAAAGTTAATTCATTCTAAAGATAAAATTAATTATTTAAAAATAACCGTCCCAACCTACTTAATTAAGAGCGACACCATTCTCCGTTTTCACAACAAAGGGGCTTGCAGTTTTTTCGCCAATAGCAGATAATTCTTTCCTCCGAAAAAAAATTAGGTAAATAACCACTGCACAGATCAATTACCGAACCATAGCACATATTTCAGGCAGAGGTACGTGCCATAAAGGCATATGTTTAAAGGAATGGAAATAAGACGAGGCCACAAACCGTGAACATTTGCACAGATTACCGGAGGGCAATATCAGACATTACGGTTCGATCGCAAACCGTATTATAATGCAAACGAATGATCACCGAATAGAATGCAAACGAATGATCACCGATCACGGAATACGGCGGGATCCGCATCATATGGGTACCGGTGCATGGCAAAATAAGAGTAAATGTAAAGATAAAGCAACTGGAGATACGAGCTAGGTCACATAGGGAAGTGAAATTAGAGAACGTCCATAAAGGCAACGCGGACCGAATTGG
>PGFW01058684.1:10403-23551 GCA_003123925.1 Haematobia irritans | reverse complement strand
TGATTGGAGAGAAGGAAAGATAATAACCATGGAAAAAGGTGGTCCATATTGGTTCATAAATTTATATAAAACCGCGTTCGCTTCAGGTTTTGAATTGGACTTCTCTGACTTGATTCCGATCCCCAGATTTGAGTTGAACTTCTGGAGTCTCATGGAGGAGTGCAAAAGGCAATAAAATATTGAAGTGGCTTCCACCGGACAAGCGTGGTCAGCGAAACATTTGTTGCCGTGCAACGGGACGTATTTTTTTTCCAAACACAATCGATCAATCATTGAACTTGTTGCTGCCAAACATTGGCCTCGGACCGAAAAAACGACTTCGGTTGAGCTCTAACTACATAACAGAGAAAAATCGAACACGAAATTTGAAATATAACAGTTTAATTTTATCAGATCGTGTACTTACTATTAGCTTATTTTTTGAATTATTTAAATGTTGTTTGAGCATTTTACAAATTAAATCGAATTGATTTAAATCTTCATATATTCAAAACATTTTTCTTTAAAATTCTATCTAAAATTTAAAGGTTCCAAAAAATATTGGATGATTATTTATTCTTACTGTGCCATGATGAAGGTTCTCCCAAGAAACACTAAATGTGAGTGTTAGTGGAGTGTCTGTATGCCGTAAGATAAATCGAGTTTCTTGTGCGAGCGCAAAGCAAACAGAAGGAAAATATTGCCTCCAAGAATTAGCTATAAAATTATGCAAAGTATCCATGAGACAATGTACGGCTTGTTGTGTTGTTGTTGTTGGTGTGTGTTGATGTTGATGTTTGCGCGGCTACGCTTTATGAAATGAATTTAACCGGGGCGCTCAGCGATCGATTTTTTGAGCTATGGTTGGGAGTTTGTTTTATCTGGTAAATGGTCGGCTTGCCTTACTCCGGCGCTGCCCCGCTCCTTCTATCTACTTGACACTAGCTAACTTCTGTTTGGTGATGACTCCTTCTGATAGTGATTTGCTGTGGTGGCGTAGTTTTTGTTGTTGGCTTGGCCAGCGATATGAGAGTGTCCAATGTTGTTTTGAATGATATGCTGAATCGTTGAAACTTCCTGCGCTTTGATGTTGGAACATTTGTGGAAATTTGTAAAAAAAATCACGGAATTCGGTTTTTGTTTTTTTTTGTTCCCACTTTTATTTTGGTGGCTCCTGTTTTTGTCTTTTGTTTAGAACACAAGGAAACTGCCGCAATGTTTTTCTCACAAATAATCCAGAATACTGAAATGAAAAGTCTAGGAATTCACTAAAACGAAAGAGTAGTGCTGCCATACAGCGATAGCTTCGTGGTGAGCGAATAATGGAACAGATATAATGAACATTTTGAAAGGATAACTTAGGTCGTCAATATCTTGTTTCTAAGCGTATTTATCGACTAACAAGCGGGCAAATCGATCTGTACGCTATAAGTAAAACGGTTTGTAACGGAATGTCACAACGTTTTGTCCCTTGTTATTGATCTTCGAAAACTTCACCAGAACTACAATACAATTGTATAAAAAAAAACTTTTTATCGTAATTATTTTTTATTTTTAATTATATACAAAAAGTAATAATGAAAAGCATAATTTGACGTTTAGTTTACTTTTCTTTAAATAAAGTTTTCATTGATCGGTATGTGGCATACGGGGAATCTGGATTTAACTAAATAGAATTGGCTTTTGCGGTAGTTGGCGTGTTGATGATCGTCCGGCAGTGGCTGAATTTCTCCCCCGCGGACAAAAGTAAAATGTTATTGTTTCGTTTCGCATTTCACACAAAATTATCAGAATAAATTCGGTAAATTCACTAAATCAAAAGTCAACTGAACCTCTCTTCCTCTGATGAGGAATGTGGTAAATTCCGAAACGGCCTGTGCCATCCAACCCTCTTCAGTTTACAGGGCTTTGTATGTTAAAGAAGAGAAAACGGTGAGAAAAAGGGTGATACGGTCAAAAATTGTTCAAGGGAAAAGCGCGGTGGTAAATCGGTGAAAATCGTTTATGTTAAAAATGCAAATTAAAATTTCTTTTTCAAGGTTCAATTCAGTATACAAAGTCAGGAAAAATATTCATTTAGGGCTTTCCGCTTTTCCAAATGGCCGGACACCTGCCATCAGATTTTGTACAAGCCACCTTGTCCACCTTCTTTCGCCGCAGAAAGCCAGTTTGCCTGAATCCTGCTGCTCGTCCTTAGGGGCAGTTTTTTGTCTTCTTTAGGTTCCGCTTGACAATAGCTCAGTATTTCTCCATTTGGGTGGAGCTCTGGCGTGTTGGGAGGGTTTCTTGTCCTTGGAACTCACCTGCACGTTGTTGGCGGCGTACGGCACTCCCAATGGCCTTTTTACCTGTAATGGCAGATGCAAATCCGCAAAACAGTTACGGGAACAACCGTGGTGTACTGTCATTGGTTAAAGGCAGGGGCAGACCCGTTTATTCCAACACTCTTCACGTAATAAATTTCTTGTTGATTGCCCGGAAGCTACACGCAGAGAAGGAATAGGTGAAGCTCACCTCAACCAGTATTGTTCAGGGAGCAGAAAGTGTAGGGATGTGACCATGCGTAACCGATGTTTTATGGGCAAAAATGTTGTTTTCCGCAAAAATAATATCTTGCCAAATCAGACACGTTATGTCCGAGAAAAGTGCAGAAACATTGTAGAATGGCTCACCATTCAAAATTGCATTTTCTCTTGAAACATGGTTGAGGATGGATCATATTCATTCTTCTGGGTGTATGAAATATGCTTGCTTTTCAAGCCACAGGTACAGATGGCTTGCCAAAGCCAGATATTTCTTTTGTGCGGAACTTTGAGCAGTTTTATTGTGCTTGAAAATATCTGGCTGACCTTTCCCCTTCCTTTTGCCGTATAAACTCGCTGTCCGGAAGCCACCAGTCAAACGTTCGTCAGCATCCGTCGTGTACAGCCCCGGATCGCGCTTCTTAGCCGGTCGTATTTTGTTTATCTATCGCAATTTGAGTCAACTTACTTCGTTGTAAGTCGATAGTCGCGCGCTCGTTTTTTGGCTCGATGCACGGGTTTGTAGAGCGATACACTCAAGCTTGATTTGCTGGCATCTCGGAGAGAGAGGTAGGGTTTCGCTTGAAACTGACGCGGCAACCTCTTTTATCGTCTGCAGCGGGCTTCCGGTTTTCGATTTCCCGGGGCCGTCCAGACTTCCCTGGCCCCCCCCCTTGGTCGACAAACGTTACCACAAAACACTTTAAGTTACATTTGTAACGGTTTTGAATTTGGCACTTTTAGCGAGAAGTTTTGCCAGGCCGCTTGGCGTGGCGAGTAGCTCGGATTGTGTGGCGATTGGCGAGCAAAATTTTGTGATACCGCCCCTGCTCTTCTTGAGGCTTGGACGGCATTTTGACACAACTGACAGAGTGAATGTCAACATCCAAAATAGGAGCAACATTCTGAGCACCACACACCTTCAAAATGAGGGGTGGTTCAGGTTTTTTAAATGGCAAAATTGAAAGAAATACGTAATAGTTTACCAAATTTTGACCGTATCACCGCTTTACGTCCAAAATAAAAGAATCTTGCCTCATCTAAACTAAAGAATGCGAAATACAAATTTTGTATAAAGACTACCTCAATAATGATATATTTTTCATTAATTTCTGGCTAATTGGACCATTTCTGCATATTAAGTGTTTTTTGTGAACATTAACTTATTTATTAATGCAACTCATTAGATTTAATGTATATTTCTCAAATAGAGACCATTGCGCACAGACGAAGACCAAACCGCGGATCATACAGTTTGTAACAAAACACACTTCCTTTATACCTGTAATGAGTTAAGGCAAAATCAACCCATACAGTCAAAGCAGATAATTATACGGCGGACTCAAAATTTTTAACACAATATTTTTAAAGTGCAACATATGAATGTTCATAAACTAAGCATAACATGTTTTGGGACATATTTATGCTAATATGTTATGGTTTAGAACATATTATTGTTGGGACATAAAATGTTTTTGTAAAATATAATATGCTTTAGATGGAAACATATACTGTATTTGGGAAATAGCTATAAACATATATTGGGTGTTTAGAAAAAGAGACACCAGTAGAGAATTTGCTTAGCCATTCGTTCCATCAACTTTAATCAGAAAACGGCCTTCCACTAAGTGAAATAGTGATCACGATGATGACAATCGAAAACTAATTTTTCTGAAATTCTTACCTTGCCTTCGTCAAATTCCTGATTTATATTGCATATGATATCGACAATTGTCAAAATGGCGATGTTTTTTGTTTAGGATGTGATACAATAGTAACGGATTTTTTTTATGAGACTAGTAAATTTTTTTAACCGCTGATATTTTGAATAATGAATTACCGTCTATTCTTTGAAGTTTTGTATTATGTAAGGGCCAGGCGCCAAATGGAGCCATTTTTTAATATTCGGTTTACGTCGTTTCGGAGCGTCGTCACATTCCGGAACGCAATAACGACATAAATCGAGGGGATTACTGTAAATCATTTGAAGATAAGAAAATTAATTAATTTGACCATCCTGTTAAAAGGCGTCATATGGGTAATGCATAAGAAAATTCTATAGCTTTCGAACAAAATTGTTTTATACAGTGAAAATCGCAGCAAATATTCGTTTGTAAAAAAAGTAAATAAATTGATTTAAGAAATGTCTATATAGTCTCTACTAGGCGTTGAAATATAAACCCAGAGTCAGGACCGTCGTCGAGGTGGATAGCATAATCGGAAGTTGTATTGTAGTTCCCTGACTTCAATTTGACCTGACCTAATGTGCTTTGAAGTGTACATCATAGAACTTCATGAAATAATCTTATCCAAGCAAAATGCGTGAGGCTACGGGTTCAGACTGCTCACTGGAAGAATCTTAGTTTCCCACCACTAAGTATTTAGAGCATAAAATTTTGTGGCAATTCATTGGGAAATTTATAATAGCACAAGAAATTGTGTCCATAAATCACCTAAGTACATATGAGCGAATGTTTTTTTCGATAACATACTTCATGACCTCGTTAGCAAAAAGCAAAATGAAATAATATAATATGGTTTGAATATTTTGCATAGTAGCAATGGCAAAAATTATTTTTTTTTTTGTTTTCATTTATAATCCATTCAAGAAAACAAAAATCTCCTCACTTACTTTCATGCTTATATAAGTGAAACTTAAGTTTAATTCATTCTTAAGTTTACACTATTGATTACCAAGTGTCATAGCGAATTACGCTCTTCAAAATTGTATTCGCTATATGCTCCATTTTTATAAAAAATTCGTTTGCATAACCAAATCCACTGAGTTGTTTTATAGTTGAAGTGTCCATGCAATTTTTGTTTTTTTTTTTTTTACTTCTATAGAATTTTCAAAACCATTAGCTGTAACAATCCGAGATCACTTTGTAGATTTGTTTCATCGCTCTAGCTGAAGCTGCCAAGCATCCAAACAGATCCATGGAAGATCGTTTAATGTCAACGGCTTAATGCTTTTCCCTGGTGACTTTCATATAAGGAAGTGCCTTCGGGTGGCTGATCACGTCCATCAAATGCAACGATCTTTTGACACACAGCCCAAGCGGTGGATACGCAAGCTATTGGGCCCAACAATGAAAAAGTCAGGACGTATAAAATTGTTCTTAGCCGCAGCAAGCGTAATAGTTCGATTTGAAATAGTTTCCCGTAGATTTCAGTGTAAAGTCGTTACTGCCTATGGTGAAACCGAAAGTAATCTAAGAACATGAAACATTTGTAAGCGCGGGCAGTAAGATTGTAAATAAAGATTAACAAAGAGCGCAACTACTCGTTCAGAATTTGAATATCTTGAAGATTTATATTTGGACTAAAACACTCATCACACTCACCTTACGCTGATGATTTGTTTCTTTTATTTTTCGGAAAAGCAACAAGTTGCCAGGCGATGATTGACATAAATGCTACCTTAGATTCTATGGACATACATTCCATGGAGCTTTTATGTTACACCTGAAAAAGAATATACATCGTATAGCAAGAAATGCATGGTAAGGCTTTGAAGAGCTTAATGCGTTGGCATAGATTTTTGTCGTTTATTAGCAATTATACTGCCGTATTGGTCTGATTTCGACCAAAGTAGGTCTCTACAACCGCTCAAAAAAAAAGATCGCTTCTGTAACATATTACTCCAAACATATTTTTTGTTCAAGCATATAAATTTGTTTGGGTATTGCCAAAACATTTTGATATGTTTGATTGTCTTCCAATATATAATAAATGTTTGAAAAGCATATTGGTGCTATACACAATATAAATAAAGTGTTTTGGTAAGATCTAAGTTCCCTAACATTTTGTATTTTTCCCATCCAAAATTCCAATAATGTTGTCTTGCCAATAAAACTAAACTGTTCTTACTGTGATACCATATTATATGTTTGGAAACAGTTTTTGAACCAAGAAAGATATTATATGCTTAGAAGAAATTTTCTCCGCAAAGAAGATTGTGCTCAATTTATTTTTCTGGCCTAAATTGTATATCCCGTGAGAGAGACATTTTTCTCACTTCCACGAGTTTTGAGCACTTTTCTGTAATACAAAGCATTTTAGAAGAAATTTATTATATTTATATATTTTTTTAATTTTACCTTTTGCCGGACGGGGATTCGAAGCAGTCGGACTACACAGTTTGTAAGGCGCAGCACACTAAACCAGCTGGGCTACGTAAGCTGGTTATGGTATCAAGAGATAATTAATCGTTATAAGTTTATAATTTTTATCATAGCCATAGATTTGCGGCCGCCCACGAGCGATGGCAAAGCATTGAATTGTTTAACAACATAACATTATTAAACATACATTTGTTGGGCAGCGTGGAGCAGTGGTTGGTCGTCCGCCTTTTGTGACAGGGGAACCTGGGTTCCGATCCCTGCTTTTCGAACCGCAAACGCCATTTTTTTTTTTTAAATACATTTTTTAAACATATAATTCCCGATTCGTTCGGGAAGTTCCCGAAAAGGGTGTCAAGCATTACATACTAGTATTATTAATTTTTTACTACAAAATTGTAAAGTGTGTTGTTTATAAAAGCACTTAAAGTCAGAAAAAGAAAAGTACTTGATATAAACGAAATGGACTGAGTTTTCAAATCATAATATATATTTTTTTTTTATTGGCAACAATAAAAATTGTGTAACATATAAAGCGCTTTTGTATACAAAATTTTCGAAGGAAATTTCAAAAACTTCTTACCAAAGTAAGACGTGAAGTCGAGTATCAGTATAAATAGTTTTTCATCGAATCCTAAAGTTTAACGATAACGCATTCAAAAAGGCACATTATAGTTAAATTCTAAAACAGTAATTTTAAACAGCAAACAATAAAATTTTATTTTGGTGTGGAACAATTGTTTGCTAGCATGTAACACGCCATTAATTTAGAAATAAAATAAATATGAATTTTTATTAACGAATAATTTTGTTACTTAATTTTATTCTTAGAAGCCGGTATAAAAATTGGCATATATGACGTTAAAATGCCATGTTTACCCTTTTTAACTTTTGCTTTAATAATTTCTTTTAAAGAAAATACAACTTAATTCAACTGTTGCTTTGGATCTTTCGCCACCATGTTATAATACAAATTTACCGGAAAAAGTTGTAATGTTATAGAATTTTAGGCGCAAAAACTCAACTCAATGCCCACTTTATTTTTCGAAAAAATCCGTCAACTCCTCTTGAACACTAACTTCATCTAATAAAGAGGAACTATCTTGTTTTTATAGATCTCAAGGTTCCGCATACTTTCAATGAAGTCGTGTTGTCGTTCTTAAATTTAAGTGATTATTTGACTTAAAAATTGGGTATCATAACAGGAAAAGAACAAAATTTTGAAAGCTAAGATCAACGTTGACTTTAATAATGTCGAAAGAATTCTTTAAATTAATGAAACTGTCCTTTAAATTTGTTGGCATTTTTGCATTCTTGACTAAACAAGGCAAAATCATTCAAAAGTAGGATATGTTTTTCAATACTTTATTTAAAGACATTTTTTTAGCTTGAAAGCGTAGCATATATTCTAAACTTGGAAGTCTTGTTTTTAACGACATTTTATAGCATAATGAAAAAAGGCGAAAAATTGAAAATGTGCCTTGCGTCAGAGTCAAGTACACAAAACCCCATTTAAAAGAGGAATTGTGTTCTTAAAAGCATCCTTACTGTGTATCTCCGCTTACTTTGGTTCGAATCAATAGTCAAGATTGTTTAAAGTGGAGACACAAATCCTTTTGGAACCGGACATGCTTTTTGTTTCAGGTGTATAGTGCCCTTGTCGTGTAGTTTTTACTGGAGATCCCTTTAATTAACCTTTGTTTTGAAATATTTTTGACTTACCCGTCCTACGTTCCGATTTGTTTTGACGAAACAAAAAATTGTGCCCGGTAAATGCGAAAATGATAAACAAAACTCATGCTCTTCTTTATAACCCTAAACCAGCGATAGTGGTTTGGGTATAATAAGTTTGATCGGCCAAAAAATGTGCCTTACCAGAATAAATGATTTTAGACCCCATAAAATATATACCGATCCGACTCAGAATCACCTCCTTGAGCTCGATCTAAGCGCTTTGGTGTCCGTCCGTGTCCGTCGGTCGTCCATGTATTTGTCTGTTCACAGGATTCCGGTCGCATTATTAACCGATTTTTGAATGAAAATTTGGCTACGGAGGGAGTTTTTTGGCACAAGGAGCGAACGCTATTGAATTTGAGGAAATCGGCATCAAAATTTAGACTTATATGCCCGCAAGTAATGTATCGGCCCCGATTTTCGACAGAATTGGGGTCACCGTTGCGCGTCTTTTGCAAGAACGCATCGTCATCAAATTTGGCAAAAGGTTAATCTTTTCCATCGCCTTCAAGTCTGCAAAATTTCATGCCCAAATACGGTTCGATTTAGATATATGACTTCCCATCATATTATGTATCACCCGGGTGTTTTCCCAAAATTTGGCACAAAACCTTATTTCATCAAACCGACCTTGAGCCCAAATTCTGGCTATATGTAGTCTTTCTATAGCATTACCTATATATGTGCAAAAAATCATCGAAATCGGTTTCAGATATTATATTAGCTCCCATATATATATGTGTACCGCCCGATTTTTCTAAATTTGGCCATAAACCCTTATTTATCAAACCGATCTGACCCAAATTGGCGTAAATTGTCAGTCTTCCTATAGCACTTACTATATGCTTGCCAAAAATTTCGCATCGAAATTCGGTTTCAGCATTTAGGATATAGCTCTCATATATATGTATAGACCCGATTTTCCAAATTTGGCCGTAGAACCCTTATTTATTAAACGACTTACTTAAAATTTTCCTAGATTCAGTCCTCTATAGTACTAACTTATATGTGCAAAATTTCATCGAATATCGGGTTCAGATGCTAGATATTAGCTCCCATATATGCTATCACCCGATTTTTTGAAGAATTCGCCCGCTAATATCACTTTATGTTTGACCATACAGGCCTCATTTCTTAACTGATCTTACTCAAATCTTGCACAAAGGCAACCTTTTTTGTGGTATCTAAATCAAACCGTAAAATATTATGCAATTTTGGTTCAAGATTGGATATAGCTTCGCATATATTACTGCATCGCTCGATTTTTCCCAAATTTGCCAACTAATACTTCTCTTTATTTATTAACCCAATGATTCTCAAATTTTAAGAATTTTGATGTACTAGCCCGATCGGTTATTTATACGTACTTGTAGCTTTTTACATAAGATATACATGTCGATTTTTTACAAAATTTTTGATTTATTACCCACAACTTAAATTTAACCCGAGATTTTCTCTTTTTTAATAATGGGCTCACTATTAGTGGCATACTAACTCCAAGTAGGTGCGATATCAACAACAGCCAGTGTTGCTAGAACTGTCGGGACATTTCGCCTATATGTACGGTTTTTTCTAATATAGCGTCTTGTACGGGCACGTAGGCCACAATGTAGGAACATTTTCACTTCAAACATCATTTGTAATATTTTTACATTTTTGGTGGCTCTAGAGGAGGAAATTTAGAGACGCAAGGCTTGATCTTTAACAATGTGTGGTAAACTATTTTTCTTTAGAAAATTTTGTCAACATTTTATTTCTATAGAAATTTTGTCAAAATTGTCTTTCTATAGACATTTTTTTCAAAATATTATTTCCTATAAAAAATTTTCTCAAAATTGTTCATTTTCTGGTGGAATTTTTTTCTTCAAAATTTTATTTCTTATAGCATTTATTCGTCAAAATTTTATTTTTATTAGAGATTTAACAAAAAAATTACTTATTTTTGGTAAGAATTCTACCAACTGTTGAGCAACGTGTTCGAGTAATTCAATTTATATTCATAAATTATATACGTTGATATTCCATGGTTTTATACGATAATAAAGTACCTAAAACATTTTTTTGTTTTGTAAAATTTTTTAAATTTAACAAAAATATAGGTTAGGGAAAATTGTTTGGTGAATGTAATGGCGAAAGTAGGAATCTTTTTTGTCCTTGATAGGGTAATCCGAACATTTTCCCGTGGCAACACTGACTATGAGCTATAATCAGATTTGACACAAAGCACCCATAGACAATGTACCCCTTAATTTTCTTAAATATGAAACTGCAGATTTTATCATCCCAGACCCTATATGTTACCCCTACAAATGCTTATGATTACTAATTCTGGTAATGGTGGTTCGGGGTATCGATATAGTCGGCCCCGCCGACTTTCTACTTTACTTACTGTTTTCAAATATATCTTTATCTGGTTCCGAAATGAATTTTCCTGCTCCCGATACTCATTTTAATGATTTTACTTAAGCATATACAATTTTTGGCGAGTCTTATATCACAACATATATATGTTACTCATAATATGTAAAATTTATACTTGTTTATATTTTATTATTGTTTACACATAGTATTTTTCCTAGTATTTAGATGAAAATTTTCTTTGTGTAATATATATTTGTAATGCGCCAATTTTTATTAATCAGGAGTACATTTGTCTCTCTTGTAAACAAACAATATATGTTTATGGGCTTGTTCTAAAAGTTATATATGATTTTTGCAATCAAAAGCATATTATATTTTACAAACGATTTTATGTCCCAACATAATATGTTCATAACAATAATTAAAACATTATATGTCTCAAACATATATATGCCTAGTTTATGAACATTATAATTTTTGGCACTCAAATATTTGTTGTTTGAAAAATTTGAGTTCCAAACATATAATGTTTATCCAGAAACATATGAAAAAACGTCTTTTTTTCGTCCGTGTAGTAAAATGACATTCATACAAAAACTAACCTTATATTGCTACGATATCTTTTCTGTATTGGTTCTCTTACACTTCGATAAGATCCATAATCGGAAAATAGCGTCACCATTTGGTTACGCAATTCAAGAATCAAATCTTTCGAGAGAACAAACAGATTCAAATAGCCTTTATTTCGAAGCTTTTTTATCTTTAAATCTAAATTTCCAATATTTAAGTATGTATTTAAGGACGACTTTCTCTTTAAATCCAACTAAAATTGTGTTTCTTTACTTTAAGGAAATTTGCCTTAAAGACATGCAACTTTAACGAAGGGACAGCCAATTCTAAGACAAAGTATGTTGTTCCTAAATGTATATAAAAAACTTTTTTTGAAGTTAAAGGTTTATTAAAACATTTATTTTAATTAAAATTTGGCATAATTTTATAAAGGGAAGAAAATTTGTCGAATTTGTCCTTAATAGTGTGTAAATTGTTCATCCTAAAATTGTGGTTGCGTAATCTTTAATACCACATAAGTATTTTTTTCAGTGTTGATTTAAAGCTAAATAGGTCCCTAAAAATGTCTCAATTTTAAATAAATACTTAAGGGTAGGTAAAATCGTTCGATCCAGGAAAACTTCTTTTAAGTGCAAGTGTTTCAAAGCTTCTCTCGTCACTATGGATTACTTGATTTATGGAAATAAAAAATATTTAATTCAAAAATGTTCCCCTCTGTACTTAGTCGGTACTCGCATATTTGTTTCAATTTCTTCCCGTTTGGCTTGAGTTTTAAAATAATTTCTCCAATTTCTAGAAACCCAATTGTTTTTTAAATCAATTCTTCTATAGGACTGTCTAGTCTAACCGACCGACCGACCGCCCAGTATAGCAAATTGATTTCATTTTTCCCTTTTGAATGAAATCATTAGGCCACCAATTCCGGTGTCATTGTTTCACCAGAAGACGATTGTCACATTGTTGTCCATTTCTCAAATTGTATCGCTATCAATATCTGATGAACAATACAACAGTCAAAGCTGCAAAATATTTATCCATATGCTGAACTATGCCTTCAAGATACCATTGCGATCTGACTGTCTCGTCACATTTTATTTGAAAAGATAAGATTGCTTTCCGTGGCTACTTCCTTCCATCGAAAAGGCATTATAAACGGCAGTTTGGCTAAGCCCCACCGCTACTGCGTGGAGACGAACGATCTCATCGATGATTTGATCAATCCTTTGGTGACTGCTAACTCAATATACTCCCGAAGGCAAAACGACGGGTAATCAGCTATCGGATTGACTGGACTGGCGATCGGTACTACAGAGCCGTTCAATAATACCTATGACCAATATGTATGGATGGTCCTGCTTAGGATCGTTGTATGGATGGATGGATGGATGTCAGTCAGTAAAATTGATGAATGTGTGTGATGTTGTGGTATTGCAGAACTTTGGCTTTTGTTCTCGAGTATCATCATTTATGCGTTTGTCGAAGGTTAGCCCTTTTTGAATGGATCTAAAGTCTGTGGGGATTTTGTTGGTGTTGTCATCGAATGAGTGGAAAAATGTGTTTATACGAACGAGAGCCAAAGTGTTCCAGACAGCCTATATCGATAATCTTGAAAATGTTTAACATGCATGATTACAACAATGGTATCTGCTCACACACACACACACGCACACATTGCCAAAGGTATTGAGAGGAAGCAAGGCTTCTGTAGATTTCAGTTGACGAAAAGGTTGATGGACACTTTTTTGGTATTCATTATCATGGCCATCATCTTTACGATTTAAATCATTTTTCGGACGTAATGATATTCACCATTGAACGACACTAAATACGAAATGGCAAAAACATCATCCATAAGGGTAGC
>PGFW01058681.1:0-10944 GCA_003123925.1 Haematobia irritans | reverse complement strand
TTAATTTATTAAAATATCAGTGACTAAATTCGGTAAACTCATCGGAAAGTAATTGTCGTGCGGTGTATCTTTTTTTTTTTTTAATGATGGTAATCTGGCCAAAATAATTGTGTCTGCCGAGGGGGGTGACAGCTTTTATGATGGACTTCAACGGATCGACTAATACGAGACAAAAATTCCAGACGGACTCTCCCGGAGATTTGGGGCCATTGGTGGGCGGTAGAAATAATGAAGCCATTCTTGTAGAAACGTCTGTCCAAAATATGGTATTCTGACTGTCCAGGGCTTTTATGTTGAGCCCCAGGGTGATTAATACGCAACAGTCCCACGGATGCCTCAAAGCCAGCAAAGAGTCAAACCGGATTAAGAATTGGGAGATTTTTTCGATTATTATACTGTAGAAAGAACGGAGGCCTACTTTTTAAGTCATTCTTGGTAGAAGCGTGCTGAGTGCTACGGCTTGAATCCTGTTTGGAATGTCCATGGTCTGCCAAAATATTCGTCTGCCAGGGCTTTATTGTATGACACCATGTGAACACCAAAGAAAGTACCCAAGAGACCTCCAAAATGCTTACGGCCGCAAAGTCAGCGAGGATTGAGATTCGGAAATTTTTTTGGGTGGGGAGCATTGTGCGGTAGATATGAAGCAGGGAATCTCCTCTTTAGCCATCTTGCGGACGGCGTGCTGAAGTACGATGCCTTTGAGACCTGTGTGGAAGTCAATGGTGTGCCAAATTTCGTCTGCCCAGGACTTAATTTAGATGCCACGATCGAATAATAGAAAAGTCCAACGGATTGAAGATTAGGAGATTTTGGTGCCATTATGGCGGCCCAGAAATGAAACAGTGAAACCTCTTTTTTAGGCCTTCTTAGGTGACGTGTGCTGAGTGCCGAAGGTGTTGAGTCCTTTTGGGAAAGCGCATACTTTTTATATATTCTTACTCCCCTATAAAATCCCTCAAGCACAAAAGTCGAACCGGACTTAAGATTCGGACATTTTTGTGAACATACTGTAGAAATTAAGCAGGGAACCTCATTTTTCAGCCAATCTTTGTGAAGGCGTCCTTAGTGCGACGGCTTGAGTCCTCTTGGAATGGCCATGGGTCTGCCAAAATATTCGTCTGCTCAGGGCTTTAATTTACGACACGACGAATCGAGAAATTTGACATACGACGGCCAACTCCATTGCAGCTCAAAAAAAAAAGTGAACTCCTGTATTTCACTAAAGTCGATTTAATTCATGGAATTATAGTTCATGGAATGAATAATAGTTCATGCAATTATTACGTTTTGAGAGAGTTTCCATGACTTTAATAATTTGTTTGGGCCTGATAGTTAACTTAACTAAAACTGAAGAAAAAGTTATACACACAAATGAAGGTTAACTAATTCGTGTCTTCCACAAAATATTCTTAAAATTTGTAAATTTGACCAATAATACGTCCATCTTGAACTCTCGGGTTATGGGCAGCTAAAGGGACATTTTGCAATTTTTTGAACTCCAATTATGTATGTCGGTGCAATTATGATGCAACAGTCTGAATACTTTTCACAAGAAAAGTTCAGAATATTTTCCTAATCCGAGTGTATAACAGTTAAAGTAGAAACAAGATATACGGCCGCTAAGATTCGGCCAGGCCGAATCCTTAAATCACGCCCTCACACCATGGATTGCGTCAAGAAACTTTACGAAAATGGTCATCGCCACAATGCGAATTCTTTGGTTATGGTAATACTTACCGATCGGTAAAGTATCTTAAAACTCTCTTACACCGTCTTTAAATTGCCATGAGCTTAGTCCATATTGATAGTCACTATGTAGAAAAAAAGGGCTACTATAGTATACTAAGTTAGCGAAGATAGCCAGAATATGAAAACTTGGTCGGCTGCCTTATATGGACCGATATGGACCACATTTTTTGTGGTGATTGGGGATCGATTTATACGCTGAGTGCTAATATAACTACAGACATATATGGACCATAGTTAAAGCCATAGTCGTTAAAGGCAGTATACTAGGCACAATGTACGATTTTCACACTGACTCCGATGAAATTTGCTTCCAAAACCCAATCTCGGATCGGTTATATATGGGGGGTATAGTATAATGTATGTACTGAATATGGACCAAATTACCTACAATGGTTGTCTTAGAGGCCATTACCTAAGCAATCCAACGTACTAAATTTTCAAAGCAGCATCGGATGAATTTTGCTTCTCCAAAAGGCACCCGAAGGTAAAAGTCTGGGGGATCGGTTTAATATGGGGGGCCTATATATAATTATAGACCGGATATGGGACCTAACACATGTATCAAATTATCACCAACCGAATCGGATTGCATTTCGCTCTACAAGAGGCTCCGGAGGTCACATCTGGTGATCGTTATATTGGGGCTATATACAATTATGGACGCGATGCGGACCAATTTTGGCATGGTCATCTCAGTGACCATGTACTAACTACACCTGTAACCAAATTTCAGCCGGACTGGATGAAATTTGCTTCTTTTGGAGGCTTCGAAAGCCAAATCTGGGGATCGGTTTATATGGGCCCAGCAAAAAAATTTGGAAGTTCTTCCAAAGGCATAACTTTAAAAGCACTTCCAGAAGATGCACACACAATGATGTTCTTTATTTTAACTACCCAGGAAGTTATTTTAATTCAATTTTTATAACTTGATTTTTCCATAGTTGTAATGGGTAATTTTAACTTTTTTGTTTCAGATAGGTTAAAAACAGAGTAAGAATTCATAAAATGGTAAAAATCATTTAAATTTTGTCGAAAAAAAGTGATAAATTTAATCTGAAACAAGTATATACAGCACTAAGATTTCGGCGCACGGCCGAAGCTTATGTACCCTCCATCATGGATTGCGTAGAAGACTTCTTCTAAACCACTGCCCTATCCAGAAATCGAATTACTTAAGTTGCTCGGTAACGCTTAGCCGATGGCAGGTATCCTTAAAACCTCCTAACACCATCTGTCTAAATTGTATGTTAAGTCCATACGTGGTATATAATTAAATCAAAAAAGATCGATCCAATAGTTATTAATTCAGTTTGACAAAGTAAACACAAAATTTTGACAAAATTTTACAGAAATAAAATTTTAAACAAAATTTTCCTATTAGAAATAAAATTTTCACAAAAATTTTCTATTGAAATAAAATTTGAGCAAAGTTTTCTATAGAAAGAAAATTCTTTGACAGAAAATTTCTACGAAATAAAATTTTAACAAAATTTTCTCGTAGAAATAAAATTTTAACAAAATTTTCTCTAGAAATAAATTTTGACAAATTTCTATAGAAATAAAATTTTGGTAGATTATATTTTTCGGCTTGCTTACCGATGGCAACCTAGATCTATTGAACGCATGTGCGGAGCCCAAGTTTTTTGTTGTGACTTGGACCATTTGGCTATGTTGGGTGGGTTGTTAGCCGCGCCATCGACTACAACAACCGCGACCCGTGCCCGGGCTCGGCGTTCTAATTTGAACCGGATCTCGGGGCGAAAATGAACTTTTTGCTGGCCTCTCCAAAGCGGCTGCGGAGGTTCAGAGATTCTGTGAGAACAGTTTTATATGGGGGCATATATTAGTAATTATGGTACCCGGATTAATGGGAACCCGATTCTGGTCAGGCGCGGTTAGTTAAAGATCACACTAGTACTCAACACCATGTCTCAAATTATCAACCGGAATTGGATTGAAGTTTGCTTTTCTTGGAGATTTTTCGCAAAGCCAAATCTTGGGCGATCGGTTTACTATTGGGGGAGCCTATATATATTATTGAACCAGCTATGTCTGGACACATTTTATGCGCACGGTTGGTAGAGACCATATACCCGAACACCATTGTACCAAATTTCAGCCGGATCGGATGAAATATGCTTCTCTTAGAGCTTTACAATCCAAATCTGGGGATCGGTTTATATGGGGGCTATATATAATTATGGACCGAGTGTGAACCAATTTTTGCATGGTTGTTAGAGACCATATACCAACACCATGTACCAAATTTCAGCCGGATCGGATGAAATTTGCTTCTCTTTTTAGGCTCCGCTACGCCAAAATCTGGGGATCGGTTTATATGGGGGCTATATATAATTATGGCCCGATGTGACCAATTTTTGTCATGGATGTTAGAGACCATTTGATTACCGAACGCCATATACTAAATTTCAGCCGGATCGGATGAAATATGCTTCTGTTCAGAGGCTCCACAAGCCAAATTTTGAGGGGTGCCTTTATATGGGGACTATGCGTAAAAGTGGACCGATATGGCCCATTTTCAATACCATCTGACCTACATCGATAACAACTACTTGTGCCAAGTCGATAGCTTGTTTCGTTCGGAAGTTAGCGTGATTTCAACAGACGGACGGACGGACATAGCTCTAGATCGACTCAGAATTTCACCACGACCCAGAATATATATACTTTATGGGGTCTTAGAGCAATATTTCGATGTGTTACAAACGGAATGACAAAGTTAATATACCCCCATCCTATGATGGAGGGTATAAAAATTTGTGAATTTTTGAAAATATTTGAGATCAATACGATTTCCGACAAGCGTTCAGAATCCATTGAAAAATTTATAAAAATTATAAAAATTATTTAATTTGACAAAAATATTACATGAATTTTTTTATTTTACATCCAAAACATTGAGGAATTCGATCACACCTAAAGAAGTGATGGCAAATTCAGTGCAAACGGCTTGCCTAGAAATGGAGGACTTCCGTCCTATGAACAAGCCCATTTAAATTCATCGCTTCTCGCGTCAATTTTGCACTCATCCGGATCAAACAAGAAAACATTTTCATTACTTTTTTGGCGACGCTTTTTTGCTTGTGCGGGTAAATATAATTATAAACCGATGTGGACCCATTTTTGCACGGTTGTTAGAGACTATATCCAAACACCATGTTTCAAATTTCAGCCGGATCGGATGAAATTTGCTTTCTTAGAGGCTCCGCAAGCCAAATCTGTGAGTGCGTTTATATGGGGGCTATACGTAAAAGTGAACCGATATGGCCCATTTTCAGATCCGACCTTCATCAATAACAACTAAAGGGTGATTTGTTAAGAGCTTGATAACTTTTTTTTTTTTTTAAAAACGCATAAAATTTGCAAAATCTCATCGGTTCTTTATTTGAAACGTTAGAGTGGTCCATGACATTTACTTTTTGAAGATAATTTCATTTAAAATGTTGACGCGGGCTGCGTCTTAGGTGGTCCATTCGGAAAGTCCAATTTTGGGCAACTTTTCGAGCATTTCGGCCGGAATAGCCCGAATTTCTTCGGAAATGTTGTCTTCCAAAGCTGGAATAGTTGCTGGCTTATTTCTGTAGACTTTTAGACTTGACGTAGCCCCACAAAAAATAGTCTAAAGGCGTCAAAATCGCATGATCTTGGTGGCCAACTTACCGGTCCATTTCTTGAGATGAATTGTTCTCCGAAGTTTTCCTCAAATCCACATGCGGCATAGAATCGCGAGCTGTTGGGCATGTAGCGCCATATTGTTGAAACCACATGTCAACCAAGTTCAGTTCTTCCATTTTGGCAACAAAAAGTTTGTTAGCATCGAACGATAGCGATCGCCATTCACCGTAACGTTGCGTCCAACAGCATCTTTGAAAAAATACCGGTCCAATGATTCCACCAGCGTACAAACCACACCAAACAGTGCATTTTCGGGATGCATGGGCAGTTCTTGAACGGCTTCTGGTTGCTCTTTCACTCCAAATGCGGCAATTTTGCTTATTTACGTAGCCATTCAACCAGAAATGAGCCTCATCGCTGAACAAAATTGTCGATAAAAAAGCGGATTTTCTGCCAACTTTTCTAGGGCCATTCACTGAAAATTCGACGTTGTGGCTGGTTAGTAAGTCATTCATGATGAAATGTCAAAAGCATACTGGCATCTTTTTCTCTTTGACACCATGTCTGAAATCCCACGTGGATCTGTCAAATACTAATGCATGAAAATCCTAACCTCAAAGAATCACCCTTTATCTTGTGCCAAGTTTCAAGTCGATATCTTTCTTTCGTTCGGAGAATTAGCGTGATTTCAACAGACGGACGGACATCCTTATATCGACTCAGAATTTCACGCGTGAGTCGTGAGTCACGCTGACGGCAACGGCGTGAGGTGATGGCGTGAGTCGCGTGAGTGGTGAGCGTGCGTGAGCGTGATTAAACAACCAAATGTCGTGCGTGATCGTGGGTCACGAAAATAATATCTTCGTGAGTGTGCGTGAGTACGAATTGTCGGAAAAACACGCTCACGAAAATTAATCCCGCTTACGAAACATAAAATGCTTACATGCGGAAATCATTTATAATTTAGTGACATCCTAGGTGGTAAGAGTTTTATAACGCACTCAATTTTAACCATACTCATGTTTTCAGTCAGATTCTATAGGTAAATCACTCATAAAATTATTCGTGAGTCACGACATTTTTCGTGAGTCACGATATTTTTCGTGAGTCATGACATTTAAAAGATTTTCGTGCGTGCGTGAGTGTGCGTGAGTATAAATTTTCTTTTCTTTCCTACCAAAAAATATCGTGCGTGAATAAGATTTCTCCGTCGTGAGTGTACGTGAGCGTGAGCACAATATTACTCACGTGCACACCTCTAGTCTTAGAGCTATTTCGATGTATTACAAACGGAATGACAAAGTTAATATACCCCTATGGTGGAGGGTATAAAAATTGTTTCTTATTAACAAACAAGTATATACAGCAGTAGGTTCGGCCGGGCCGAATCTTAAATACCCACCACCACGAATCAAATATTATAGTTTCCTTTGAAATTTCAGGGGAGAGATATTCTCCCAAGCAGAGCAGTTCAACGAGTACACTTCCCGAAGATAAATTTAAGGATTTAACGTATGAAGGCTATATCAGATTCTGGATTTATAAGAACCATTTTTGTTGGTTCTTGATTTGAAACCTAAAATCTGTAGATTTTTGCCCCCATTATTTAAATGAATACGAGAAATAAAACCTGGAAATTTTACATCAGTTTCAAGCAAGATCGAGCTCAATAGTTCACCTCCAAACATGCCCGCTGCGCAGTGAAGATCGGCGTCCTATATACTTGGTGGAGTCGCTCTCACACCACCCCATGGGCGTCCCAAATGCACCAATAGAAACTAAATCCGATACACGTTTTTTCCAGTCTATTTACAATTTCAGGCAAATCGGATAAAAACGATTTGCTGGCTAAATTCTTATCGGATCATCCCCGTATATATTATATATTGCCGACGGTTGTCTTAATAATTTTTATTTGCTTCTCTAAAATGTCACTCGTACAAAACGAAAACTGTTCTTTTAGTGGATTTCAAGAACATATTCATATCCTGTATAGGATTGTTTCCAATATTTGTAAATGTTATATTCAGTTAATTTCTTCTGAGTAAAGGGTGATACGGTCAAAATTTGGTCAAGGGAAAACGCGTGTAAATCGGTGAAATCGTTTATTTAAAAAATCAAGTTAAATTTCTTTTTCAAGTTCAATTAGTATAAAATTCAGGAAAAATATTCAGTTAGGCTTTCGCTTTTCCAAATCCGAATTGCCGGGCTTCACGCTTGACACCTGCCATCAGATTTTGTACAGCCACCTTGTCCACCTTCTTCGCCGCAGAAAGCCAGTTTGCCTTGAACTACTGCTCGTCCTTAGCAGTTTTTTTAGTCTTCTTTAGGTTCCGCTTGACAATAGCCCAGTATTTCTAATTGGGGCGGAGCTCTGGCGTGTTAGGAGGGTTCTTGTCCTTTTGAACCACCTGCACGTTGTTGGCGGCGTACCACTCCACGGCCTTTTTACCGTAATGGCAAGATGCCAAATCCAGCCAAAATAGTACGGAACAACCGTGTTTCTTCAGGAAAGGCAGCAGACGTTTATTCAAACACTCTTTCACGTAAATTCTTGGTTGACAGTCCGGAAGCTATGAAATGCTGCTTTTCAAGCCACAGGTACAAATGGCTTGCCAACCAGATATTTCTTTGCGAACTTTGACAGTTTTATGGCTTGAAAAATATCTGCTACTTCCCCTTCCTTTTGCGTATAAAACTCCTGTCCCGGAAGCTGTTTGTAGTCGGCTTTGACGTAGGTTCATCGTCCATTACCACGCAGTCAAACTTCGTCAGCATCGTCGTGTACAGCCTCCGGGATCGCGCTTTGGCCGTCGTATTTTGTTTATCATCGCGATTTGGAGTCACTACCTTCTTGTAAGTCGATAGTCCGGCTCGTTTTTTTGCTCGATGCACGGTTGTAGACGATACACCCAGCTTATTTGCGCCATCTCGGAGAGAGAGGTTAGGGTTTCGCTTGAAACTACCGCCAACTCTCTTTGTCGTCTCAGCGGCTTCCGGTTTTCGATTTCCCCCGATCCAGACTTCCTGGCTTTAATTACATTTGTAACGGTTGATTTGGCAACTTTTAGCGATTTTGCCAGCTTTGCGTGCGAGTAGCTCGGATTTTCGCGATGCGCGAGCAAAATTTTGATACGCTGCTCTTCTTGCTTGGACGGCATTTTGACAACTGAATAGTGAATTCCAAAATCAAAATAGGAGCAACATTCTACACACACACCTTCAAAATGAGGGGTGTTCAGGTTTTTTAAATGCAAAATTGAAAGAAATACGTCAAGTTTATATTGACCAAATTTTGACCGTATCACCCTTTATCACACTTTTTGCCCACCGTATGAAACGGCAGTATCTCCTATAGAAAAACAGAAATCCATCAAACAACGTCGAATATCGACGAAACGAAAATCAAATTACTTCCTGTTTAAATTTTGATGCTTAACGTGGAGCATGTAACTACAATACCAACAAACATTTTCTCGCTATTTCGTTGTCCTAGGTTGATTCTCTTGTATATGGGTCGCGGACGGGGTTGGAGACTATCATAGGACATGTTGTCAATAATATGTCATCAATCATTTTTCTGTCTGTTCCGTTACGTTACGTTGTTACAATCATTGTCCTCTTTTAAAAATGTCATCCAGTCATCTTGGTTGTTATTTACGTGGTTTCAAAGGAAATCATCATCGAAGCAGCAGCCATGTCATCATCATACCAATAATCCACATACATGGATGGATAGCATTTTTCCCCACAATACCAAAAATGCCATCTGCCCCCCGAAACACCCGAAAACCACAAAGTCTTTGGCATTTGTAACCTTTGTAACGATAAAAACCTCAAACAACATTGACGACAATGCCGGAACAAACTTTGTATATTTACCAAAGTATTTTGTTGCACTGATTTTGGTTGATGATTGGCGGTGTTTGCTGTCTCCTGCAATCTAAAAAAAAACAACAACAGAAATATATTCGAAGGTTTTTTTCTGAGGTACCACACAGAAAATTAAGTACAGAAGAGATTGGCTGATGATTATCCTTGCAGTTTTTGGGGGACGAAGAATTGATGGAGATTATTAATGGTAGGAGTAGTGTTCGTAAATGTTGTTTGTCAAATACAAACAAGTCTTTGCTTACCTAAATCCATACAAGTAAAATTCATCACAACAATCAACTATGGTCGAAACTAAATATTGGAATTTAATATAATTACGAAGGTTGTTCGTAAAATTTTATTTCTATGGAGAATTTTGTCAACATATTAGTTTTATAGAAAATTTTGTCAAAACTTTATTTCTATAGACATTTTTTTTTTTCAAAATTGTATTTTTATAGAAAATTTGGTCAACATTTTATTTCTATAGAAAATTTTGTCAAAATTTTATTTCTATAGAAAATTTTGTCAAAATTTTATTTCTATAGAATTTTTTTCTTTAAATTTTATTTCTATAGAAAATTTTGTCAAAATTTTATTTCTATAGAAAATTTTGTCAAAATTTTATTTCTATAGAAAATTTTGTCAAAATTTTATTTGTATAGAAAATTATGTCAAAATTTTATTTCTATAGAAAATTTTGTCAAAATTTTATTTCTATAAAAAATTTTGTCAAAATTTTATTTCTATCAAAAATTTATTTTTATGGAAAATTTTGTCAAAAATTTATTTCTCTAAAAAATTGTCAAAATTTTATTTCTATAGAAAATTTTGTCAAAATTTTATTTCTATAGCAAATTTTGTCAAAATTTTATTTCTATACAAAATTTGGTTAAATTTAATTTCTATTGTCAACATTTTATTCTATTGAAAAGTTTGTCAACATTTTATTTCTATGGAAAATTTTGTCAAAATTTTATTTCTATCGAAATTTTGTCAAAATTTTATTTCTATCGAATTATTTTCAAAATTTTATTTCTATAGAAAATTTTCTCAAAATGTAATTTCTTTAGGAAATTTTGTCAAAAGTTTGTTTTTATTGGAGATTTTGTCAACATTTTATGTATATTAAAAATTTTGTCAAAATTTTATTTCTATAAAAAATTTTGTAAAATTTTATTTCTATAGAAAATATTGTCAAAATTTTATTTATATGGAAAATTTTGTCGAAATTCTATTTCCATAGAAATTTTTTCAAAATTTTATTTCCATAGAAATTTTTTCAAAATTTTATTTCTATAGAAAATTTTCTCAAAATGTCATTTCTTTAGGATATTTTATCAAAATTTTATTTCTATTGGAGATTTTGTCAAAATTACATTTCTATAACAAATTTTGTCAAAATTTTATTTCTATAAAAAATTTTGTTAAATTTTATTTCTATAGAAAATATTGTCAAAATTTTATTTATATGGAAAATTTTGTCGAAATTTTATTTCCATGGAAATTTTTTCAAAATTTTATTTCTATAGAAAATTTTCTCAAAATGTCATTTCTTTAGGATATTTTATCAAAATTTTATTTCTATTGGAGATTTTGTCAAAATTTTATTTCTATTTATATTTTGTCAACATTTTATTTTTATAAAAAATTTTGTCAAATTTTATTTCTATAGAAATATTA
>PGFW01058659.1:6869-16984 GCA_003123925.1 Haematobia irritans | reverse complement strand
TTAAGTCATGATATTTGTTATCGAATATGCACATAATTTTTTTCGTAAAAATGTTTAAGGAGAAGTTTATTAATATCTAGGGTTAAAATTCAATTAATTTCCTTGCATTATATTTACTAAGACCCGGGGGAGGGGCGTGGGAAAACAGTATGTCAATGTATTGCCTTGCTACTGACAACTGCATGATATTGATTCTATAATTAACATTGACGATGACAACCATTTTTGCGATGGTCCCACTCATTCTCGATGGCCATCTAAAGAGATCTTTGCCTCGCTTGCCTGGCTCTGGAGATCCTGCCTTGTATTTAAACTTTCTAACATCGTCTCTAACTTACGAAGGTAGTCCCTGACGTAGTATATATTAAACAAAAAAGGCCGATTAAATACGTATATATTTATATTTAAAGTTTCTATAGAAATAAAATTTTGACAACATTTTTCTATAGAAGTAAAATTTGGAAAAATTCTCTAATAGAAATTAAAATTTGGAAAAAAATTTTATAGATAATGAAAATTTTTTACAAAAAATTTTCTATAGAAATAAATTTTTACAAAATTTTTCTAATAGAAAATGAACATTTTTACAAAATTTTCTATAGAAATAAATTTTTGACAAAATTTTTCCTAATAGGAAAAACATTTTGGACAATCTTCCCAAATTTTTCTATAGAAATAACATTTTGACAATGTTTTCCATAAAAATAAAATTTTGGTAGATTAAATTTGTTTGCTCGAGGTTGGTCAACCTATGAAGTATGACCGATATGGACCAATTTGTGTTATTGGGAATCGCTATATATAACTATAGACCGATATGGAACCAATTTTGCATGGATATTAGCGCCTTATACCTAACACTGAGTGGAGCTTTCTCGCACGTTCCGTCAAATTTCAAACCGGATCGGATGAATTTTGCTGCCTCCAAAGGCTCCGGAGATCAAATATGGGGACAGGTTTATTATGGGGACTATATATAATTATGGACCGATATGTGACGCAAATTCTTGCGTGTTTGTTAGAGGACGACATTCAAAATTTTAAATGTTTCAATAAATTTCAACCGGATCCGGAATATGAATTTTGCTCCCTCCAACGAGCTCCGAGAGATTCAAGATCTGGGGAAGCGGTTTATATGGGGTTATATATAATTAATGAATCCGAATATGTGGACGCAATTTTTGGCCAATTGGTCATTAGAAGAACATATAACCAACACGCATTACAAATTTCTAGCCGGATCGGATGAAATTTTCGTTCTTAGAAAATCTCCGCAAGCCAAATCGGGGAGACGGTTACCCTATGTGGGGCTATATTATAATTAATGGCAACCCGTGATGTTCGGACCAATTATTTTCATGGTTGTTAGAGAACATATACCAATACCATGTACCAAATTCAGCCGGCATCGGAACTAAATTTCTTCCTCATAGAGGCTTTCGCGCAAGCCAAATCGGGGGATCCGGTTTATTGGGGGGCTATGATATAATTATGGACCGGATGTGACCAATTTTTGCCATTGTTGTTAGAGACCATATTTCTAACACCATGCACCAAATTCCAGCCGGCACCGGATTTAAATTTTGCTTCTCTTAAAGAGCGATCTACAAGCCAAAATTTGGGTTGTCCGTTTATATGGGATCCTATATGTAAAAGTGGGACGCGATATGCCCATGTTGCATACCATCCAGATTTACATCCAATAACAACTTACGGGTGTTGCTGCCAAGTTTCAAGCGTCGATAGCTTGTTCGGTTCGGAAGTTAAGCGGTGATTCAAACAGACGACGGATCGAACGGACGGATATGGCTCAGATTGACATCAGAAATTTCACCACACCCGAATATAAAATATACTTTATCGGCGCGGTCTTAGAGCAAATATTTTCGATGTGTTACAACGAATGACAAAGTTAATATACCCCCCAGTCCTATGGTGGAGGGTACTAAAAAAAACATGTAACGGCTATTTCTAAAGTTTATAGAATTTATTTTTTGTGGATATAGTTAAAAACAAATCATAATAGTAAATGGAAAAGCCTAGTAAAATGAACCATAAAAGCAATAATGACAAACAACTCGTTCATCGAAAATCCCTTCAATTGTTTATAAATGAAACATATTTATACCCTTCAACCATACTGTGGTATCGGTATAATAAGTTTTGTGCATTTGTATTAACGCCAAAGAAGGATTAATCATAGACCAATTCCTTTTAGTATACGGATCGGCTTAGAAATTAATTCTGAGTCGATTTAGCGATGTCCGCTGTCTATCTGTCTGGTCTGTTCTGGTCTGTTGATGTATTTTTGTCTGCAAAGTACAGCTGGCAGTTTTAGTCCGATTATCCTAAAATTTTGGTATAGAGGTCCTGTTTCGGCCTCAAAAGACCTATTGCATAAAGGGAAGTAATTAGCATTGTAACGTATGCGTGCCAAATTTGGTTGAAATCGGTTCAGATTTGGATATATCCTCCCATATAATAGCTTTCGCCCGAATTTACACTACATATGATCACAAAGTATGGGCCAATTTTTAATCCGTTTAGTTGAAATTTTGCACAGGGAGTAGAAAATTAGCATTGTAGCTATGCGTGCGCAAGATTTGGTTGACATGGGTTCAGAGTTTAGATATAGCTCACCATTATAGTATGTTTTTCTGCTTCCGACAAATAAATGGTCAAAATACAAAATTTTCCTTGTTAAATTCGCCACTGCTTAGTCGAAAAGTTGTAAAATGAAACTCTAATTTTCCTAAATACTCTAATATATATAACGAGTGATAAATCATAAAATAACTCTGCGAAGTTTCCTTAAAATTGCTTACAGATTTAAATGATTTCGCTGATTTTTTTTACTAACAATTGTGTTGGCACCCTAGTGCATTACCGACTTAAAATTTTGATCTATAGATTTTGTAGAAGTCTATCAAAATTCTTCCAAGATCGAGTTGATTATTTAAATGTATGTGATTTGGGAACAAAACTTTTTTATAATAGCCCCCAAGAATATTAGACGGATTGTGCGGCACTTTGTGGTATCGGTAATAAAATTTTAGATCTAACAAAGTTGGTCAGGGTAATAATATAGTCGGCCCCGCCGACTTAGACTTTCTTACTTTTTTTATACCCTCCACCATAGGATGGGGGGTAATATTAACTTTGTCATTCCGGTTGGTAACAGCATCGAAATATTGCTCTAAGAACCCATAAAGTATATATATTCTGGTCGTGGTAGAAATTCCTGAGTCGATCTGAGCATGTCCGTTTCGTCCGAGTCCGTCGTCCGTACTGTTGAAATCACGCTAACTCTTCGCGAAACAAGCTATCTCACTTTGAAACTTGGCACATAGTAGTTGCTAATTGTATGTAGGTCGGATGGCTATTGCAAAATGGGTCCATATCGGTTCCACATTTTACGTATAGGCCCCACATATAACGGACCCCCAAATTTGGCTGGAGGCCCTCTTAAGGAGAAGCAAACTTTCATCCGATCCGGCTTGAAATTTGGTTACATGGTGAAGTATATGGCCTCATAACAAGCGTGGCAAAAATTGGTCCAACAATCGTGTCCCATAATTAATATATAGCCCCCATAATAAACCGATCCCCCGATTTTGGTCTTGCGAGGCCTCTAAGAGAAGCAAATTTTATCCGATCCGGCTAGAAATTTTGTACATGGTGTTAGTATATGGTCCTAACATGAGCCGTAGCAAAATTGGTCCCAGGCAAGGTCGGTCCATAATTATATAATAAGCCCCATATAAACCGATCCCCCGATTTGCTTGCGAGACCTCTAAGAGAAGCAAATTGTCGATCCGATCCGGCTTGAAATTTGGTAAGCATGGTGTTGTATATGGTCTCCTAACAAACCATGCAAAAATTTGGTCCACATTGGTCCTCACATATATTAATATAGCCCCCATATAAACGATGCACCAGATTTTGACCTCCGGGAGCTGTTGAAGACCAAAATTCATCTGAATTCAGTTGAAATTTGGTAAACGTGATGTTAGTATATTGGTAACCAACAACCAATCAAGAATGTGGTTCCTATCAGCCCAATAATTATATATAGCTCCCATAATAAACCCGAGGTCCCGCAGATTGACTTCCGTGGGCCCTTTGGAGAAGCAAATTCATTCCGATCTCTTGAAAATTTGGTACGGGTTGGATACGTAATATGATATTTAACAACCATGGCCAAAAAGTGGTCCATACAGTCCATAATCATCATATAGTCCATATAAACCCGATCCCGAGATTTGGTTTTGGAGCTCTTGGAGGAGCAAATTTCATCCCCCGAAAAAAGTGGAAAGTTTAAATTGAAATTTGGTACATATTGTGCTTAGTGTATGGGAGTGGTCGTTAACAACCATGCCAACTAGGTCCATATCGTCTATAGTTAGTATATATATCCCCAGATATAATCGATTACAACACTACAAAACATTGGTCCATATCAAGTTCATAATTGTATATAGGTCCCTCCATATAAGCGACCACCATATTCAATTCTGAGCTTATCTACGTACCGTTCAAAGAAGTCCATATCGATTCATAATTATTTGTAGACTTACCTACACATAACCTTTTTTGTCTAATATATACCACATGTGGACTAAAACTCAAACTATTTAGAAACGATGTTAAAGAAGTTTTAAGATACCAACAACCAAGTATTCGATTGGTAGTGGAAGCAATTTCGTAGAAGTTTCTAACGCAATCCATGGTGGAGGGTAATAATGATTCGCTTGGCCGAACTTACGGCCGTATATACTTGTTTTTGTATTCGAAGATCGATATCACAGACTATTCAAATAAGAAATTAGACTAAAAATCGGAGCACATATTTTTTGCCGCTTTCGAGGCACTGTGAGTCGCGGTAACATGAAATGGTCTTAAAGCCTTCAATATGGAGAACGCTATTGATTCAAATAAAGATTTCATGATTTTTTCTGAATTTGATATGTGTTTGTTTATTTTTCTGAATGCAATAGATCAAAATGCTTTTATTAGCGTGTAAACATTAAAATGAGAGGTTTAGATATGATAACAACCTGAAGTTGGTTGCAATACATATCAACCACACTATTCTCATACTTGTTTTCATATAGCCCCATAAGGATTTTACTGTCAGTTAACTTAGAAGGACATTCGAAAAAGACACCAAATTCTAAATTTTCTATAGCAATAAATGTGACAAACTATAAAATAATAACAAAAACTTATACACTTTTTCACCAATGGGTGTAAGTTTCGGTTTAGGCCCAAGCCTGTATATTCAAGTTATCTCTTACTTTGATTAAGAATGACAATTAAACTTTACAGCCGTGAACAATAATGTGTTATATCTCAATAAGGATCACGTGTCAATTACAAAAATGAACAAATCTGGACAAATAATAAATAATTTTTAACAAGACCATAGACACTTGTATAGCAAAGAGAATTAGTGGCAGTAACAATAATACCAAAAAAAAATAGAAAACCAAAAACAACAGCACGAAAACAACAGACAAATCTTGTGCCACAAAAAAACACAAAACAGAACAGGCAGATCTATGTACTATGAAGCATTGACACAAACTACTGCTACAACTCAATTCCCTGGACTAAATGATTCAATGTTTTCATAATTTGTGTGTGCGTGTTTATTTTTGGAAATACAGTTGCAGATCCATTACCGCTAGTCCTAGTAGCCCATAGTGGATCCAAACTGTCTCTAATGACTGTGTGCTAATGCTCATTTGATTCCCAATGGCATAAAATTTAATTGGACATAAAATATGAACTATAATCTGAAGATTATAGATTTAGGCAATTTAAAAGTTTTGCTTGATTTCGTTTAAGCCTTAATCTGTGCCTGATATGATTCGCACATTTTTCTCTTTTTCGATTTGTTTTCGTAGTGGCATTTTTAGTTGTTGTTGTTTTATTGTTTCTATATATTTTAGCTTGTCAGAGGATTTCCTCTTTCAATTATACTAAGTGGTTGTTGATAACTGTGTTGTAATATTTGAGTATGTTTTGTGTGTGTGCCTGATATTTAGAGTTGATTTGGGCTGACTACCTCTGCCTCTCTCCTCTCACTCTTTCTGTATGTATTAATGCGTATTTGTTATGTGACTAAGGAACATGTGGTGTATGTCCTTCATGTCCTAATGAACATGTGTACACGTACATTAAGATACTCGTATAAGATAGCAGTCAAGGCGATAATATCTACGAGATCCAATACAACATTAGGATGGATGATCTGAGAAATGTCAAATATTTCTTTCAGTATGTCAAGAAAAGTTTCTTTTGGTTTAAATATTTTATCATTTACCCCTCATTTGCATGCAGCTGTTGTAAAACAATATTAGCTAACTCTGCAAGGATATATCTGTAATCCTGGCTACATACTCAAATCAAAAATTTTAAGTTAAAATTGAACCACATTTACTTTTTATTAACCCTTTCACTACCGAAATAAACCTAATGTTAAAAAATTAAATTTTTCTTCTGCTTTTACTTGTACTAACAGCATGTAGAACAAACATTGTCATTTTGAGAACCTACCTCAATTACTTCAAGAGCTATATGAGTTGTTCTGAAAACTTGATTCATGAATTGCGACCAAATGGCGTTACGAAAATAAGCATTTTGCCTATAATATCTTTCAAAGTGTGAGAAAAAAAAACAAAAAAGAACCCGAAGAAATATCAGCTATAGTTTTTGTATGAACGTCCATTTACTAGTAACATACAATAGGAAAATTGTCTCAAATTTTCATATTTTTCGTTTATTGTTAAAGAAGTTTATAAAAATGTATTTTAGTGCTCACCAATATGGAAAATATTTATAGCTTATTTAGATCAAAGTCTCTACTTTATAATAACATCGAGAAAAAAATCGAAACTATGTGGGAAAATAGAATTTGGTGTCTTTTTCGAATGTCCTTCTAAGTTAACTGACAGTAAAATCCTTATGGGGCTATATGAAAACAAGTATGAGAATAGTGTGGTTGATATGTATTGCAACCAACTTCAGGTTGTTAATCAATATCTAAACCTCTCATTTTAATGTTTTACACGCTAATAAAAGCATTTTGATCTATTGCATTCAGAAAAATAATAAAACAAACAACATATCAAATTCAGAAAAAATCAGAAATCTTTTATTTGAATCAATAGCGTTCTCCATATTGAAGGCTTTAAGACCAATTTTCATGTTACCGCGACTCACAGTGCCTCCGAAAGCGGCAAAAATATATGTGCTCCGATTTTTAGTCTAATTTCTTATTTGAATAGTCTGTGATATCGATCTTCGAATACAAAAACAAGTATATACGGCCGTAAGTTCGGCCAGGCGGAATCTTATGTACCCTCCACCATGGATTGCGTAGAAACTTCTACGAAAGACTGTCATCTACAATCGAAATACTTGGATTGTGGTATCTTAAAACTTCTTAACATCGTTTTCTAAATTGTGAGTTAGTCCACATGTGGTATAATTTAAACAAAAAAGGTATGTGTAGGACGGGAGTTACAAAATATATTATGAATCGATATTTGGACTTTTGAGACGGTACGTAGATAGCCAAATTGAAATATGGTGGCGCTATATGGGGCTATATACAATTATGAACTTGATATGGACCATTTTTTGTGTGATTGAAAATCGATTATCTGAGGGATATATAGTATAACAAGACCGATATTGGACCTAGTAGGCATGGTTGTTAACGACCATATTACAGCACAATGTACCAAATTTCAACATCACTCGGATGAAATTTGCTCCCTCCAAGAGGCTTCCAAAACCAAATCTTCGGAATCGGTTTATATGGGGCTTAATTATGATTATGGACTGATATGGACCAACTTTGCGCATGGTGTTGAAAAGAAAATATCAAAATAATAACGATCAACCCCCACGTTACAAATTTCAAAGCAGATCGGAATGAAATTTGTTGCTTTCTCCAAAAGGCACCGGAAGTCAATTGGGGATCGGTTTATATGCGGAGCTTATAATATAATTATGGGCTGATAGGAAGCAATTCCTGCATGGTTGTTGGAATACCATATACTAACATCACGTACCAAAATTCAAACTGAATCAGATGAAATTTGGTCTCCAACAGGCTTCCGGAAGGTCAAATCTGGTGATTCGTTTAATATGGGGGCTATATATAATTATATTATAGGGCCCCCATATAAACCGATCCCCCGATTTGGCTTGCGAGAGCTCTAAGAGAAGCAATTCACCGATCCGGCTGTTAAAATTTGGTAAGCATGTGTTAGTATATGGTCTTAACAACTGCAAAATTTGGCTCAATTGGTCATCAATTATACTATAAGCCCATAATAAACCCGATCACCAAAGATTTGACCTCCGGAGCCTGTTGGAAAACCAAAATTCAATCCTGACTTCAGTTGAATATTTGATTACGTGATGTTAGTTATATGGTAATCCAACAAACCATGGCAGGAATTGGTTCCTATCAGCCCATAATTAGTATATAGCTCCGCATAATAAAACCGATCTCCCAGATTTGACTTCCGGTGCTTTTGGAGAAGCCAGAAATTCATCGAATCTGCTTGAAATTTGGTACGTGGTGATGCGTATATGATATTGTAACAACCATGCCAAAAAGTGGTGCCCAATATCAGCTCCATAATCAATATATTAGCCCCATATAAACGATCTCCGAGATATTGGTTTTGGAGCCCTTGGAGGAAGCAAATTTCATCCGAGTGAGTTGAAATTGGTAAATTTGTGCTAGTATATGGTCGTTAACGAACCAATTGCCTGAACTAGTCCATATCGGGTGCTATAGTTATATATTTCCCTCAGATAAATCGATTTCCATATCAACACAAAAATTGGTCCATATACAAGTTCATTAAATTTAATTATAGCCCCATATAAGCGATCCAACCCATATTCAATTCCTGGCTATCTACGTAACGTTCAAAAAGTCCAATATCGATTCATAATTATTTGTAGACTTAACCTACACATACAATTTTTTGTCTAATAATATAACACATGTGGACTAACTCACAGATTTAGAAAAACGATGTTAAAAGTTTTTTAAGATACCACCAATCCAAGTATTTCGATGTAGATTGACAGTTCTTTTCGTAGAAGTTTCTACGCAATCCATGGTGAGGGTAACATAAGATTCCGCCTGGCCGTAACATTACGCCGTATATACTTGTTTTTGTATTCGAAGATCGGATATCACAGACTATTCAAATAAGAAAATTAGACTAAAAATCGAGCACATATTTTGCCGCTTTCGAGGCACTGTGAGTCGCGGTAACATGAATAATGTCTTAAAAGCCTTCAATAGGAGAACTGCTATTGAATTCAAATAAAGATTTCAATAGATTTTTTTCTGAATTTGATTGTGGTTTTGTTTATTTTTCTGAATGCAAAGAATCAAAATGCTTTTAATAGCGCGTGTAAACATTAAAATGAGAAGGTTTAGATATGATAACAACCTGAAGTTGGTTGCAAATATCAATATTCAACCACACTATTCTCATTAAGCTTGTTTTCAATATATGGCCCATAAGATTTTACTGTCAGTTAACTTTAGAAAGGACATTCGAAAAAGACACCAAATTCTATTTCCCACATAGTTTCGATTTTTTTTCTCGATGTTAATTATAAAGTAGAGACTTTGTATCTAAATAAGCTATAATATTTTCCATATTGGTGAGCACTAAAATACATTTTTTTATAAACTTCTTAACAATAAACGAATAATATAAAATTTGACGACAATTTTTCCTATGCTATGTTACTAGTAAATGGACGTTTCATAAAAAACTATAGCTGATTAATTTCTTCGGGCGTTCTTTGTGTTTTTTTTTCTGGTCACCTTTGAAAGAATATTATAGGCCAAAATGCTTGATTTTCGTAACGCATTTGGTCGCAATTCATGAATCAAGTTTTCAGAACAACTCAATACTCTTGAAGTAATTGAGGTATTGGTTTCTCAAAAATGACAATGTTTTGTTCTACATGCTTGTTAGTACAAGTAAAAGGCAGAAAAAAATTTAATTTTTTTAACATTAGGTTTTATTTCGGTAGTGAAAAAGGGTTAATAAAAAGTAAATTGA